>CALNXI010001618.1:23218-43218 GCA_942486025.1 Porites evermanni | reverse complement strand
TTGTGTAAATCTCATTATAATCAATTGGAGAGAATTAAGCATTTTCGTACCCTGAACAGCACAATTCCGCTCGGTGGACCAGCACCACACTCTGCTAACTTCGTAACAGCTGTACTTTGGAGTATAGCTTAGATCGTTATTTAGAGTTGTTTCAACTACGCCAATAATAATAATAATAATAATAATAATAATAATAATAATAATAATAATAATAATAATAATAATAATAATAATAATAATAATAATAATAATGACGATGGCGATGACGATGACGACGACGACGACGACGATGATGATGATGATGATGATGATGATGATGATGATGACGATAATAAGCTCTAACCATATCCTACCTTTGGCGCAGGAAGTTCTTCCATTCTCCTAGCGTCTGCCAATCGCACAAAAATAGAACTTCCCTCTAGGTATTTGATCTTCAGAAATTAACACAGAGAGAAAGTTTATGGGTAGAGAGCAAATATGGCGAAATGTTACACCTTTCCTGGAATTTCCAATCTCTAATAATTTCTGAGCAATATAGGACATAAATTTCAGTGTTATGCAATGACAGGACATAAAAGCACGATGAGAATAAAATCCTACCATTTTCCTTCGCCGAAAGCTGGCGAGGACATTGACACAGCTATCGGTTCGAAGAGAATTAACAACAACCTGAAATTGAAATACAACGAAAGAATTGCTACATGAGCTAGAAGAATTTAATCGACGAAGATACTTCACGGATGACCATGACCTAAGAATGATTAAAATAATTTCGAGCTGATGAACAAACCCTACCTCGGGTGGGTCCCCAGCGTAGAGAGGAAGCTGATAAGAGCCACCCATAACGTATCCTTCGTTAAACACTTGAACTGCACTCCAAGCCTATAACGTTATAACAACAATAAAAAGATCTGTTGGTGCACGCACTTGTTACAACCCCGTTATAGACGTTTAAATCGCTTTGTAACTCGAGTCAAGCAAAAACACGAAGCTTTTGCTAAAGCGCTTTAACCGACTGGGCGCGTGTACGGCAAGCGGTAAACGTCCGTTGTACCACGTGACCACATTTCTTTAGTTGTCATTAATTTAGGGTGCGTTCCTTTGAGATGATCCGGATCAGGATCGGTGATCCGACATCACTCGGATCACAGTAGATCAAATGGGCTGATGAATCCACTATGGAGAAGGATTCATCGGTTCATTTGATCTACGATGATGTACCACTGATCCTGATCCGGATCATCCCTAAGGAAC
The DNA here is from genome assembly GCA_942486025.1 of Porites evermanni. NCBI lineage: Eukaryota > Metazoa > Cnidaria > Anthozoa > Scleractinia > Poritidae > Porites > Porites evermanni. Next base: position 41,964 of record CALNXI010001618.1, on the reverse strand, counting down.
TTACCCTTAGTCTACTGACTACACAAAATTGAGTCTCCTTATGCCAGCTGCGTCCATAGGGTTTATTTAGTACTGTTTCATCTGCTTATTTCCCAACTCGAAACATTATTGACTGCAATCTAAAGTTTGTCGTTTGCTGCAATCTCTCCGTATGCTTAGTAACCAACTGCAACTAGCTTGTAGTCGAGGCTAATACAGAGGACTTTTATTGAGAAGATTTGCATGTGAAAAGATTTCCCGTATTAACTCCGACTGTAAATTAGTCCCCGCGTTCATAACTGAGAATACACATAATGGAAGAAAAGTGTTCAGAACTGAAACTGCTGTTACTGTCGGCGTCATTTGTTTTCAACGAAAAGAATATTATTGTTTTACGAAATGGCAATCTGTACCTGTCCTTGTAAACTGAAAGCTGTTTTACGCTGACTCGAATCCACTACTAGCTCATGTAAATGAATAATGATCACCATAAACCGATGATATATACGGCGTGGAAATACCTGAAACACAACACACAACAAAGACCTGTTTCAAACGTCGTGCTACTGCCGTGCTAAGCTGACTCGACTGTAGCTCGACTGCAGCACGACTTGGTTTAAGACGTCGAATTTAATTCACACAATGACAGTCGAATGGAACGGCTGTTGCCAAAAACAAAACACAGAAATAAAGAAACGGTTTAGCAAACTTTTAAAATATATTCTAATGAATTTATAATTTATAACTAGAGTTTGGCACGGCGGCAGCACGACGTTTAAAACCAAGTCGAGCCACTGCTCTGTAGCACGGTAAGGCTTGCCGGGCTACACGGCAGTAGCACGACTTGGTTTCAAACGTCGCACTACTGCCGTGCTAAAGTCGAATTTAATTCAATCAATTAAGTTCGGCACGGCAGTAGCACGACGTTTGAAACGGGCCAAAGACAACGCTATCAAAGCATTAAGCCTAGTGTACATCGGTGTAAGAAACCGGTAAAACAAACGAAATGCCAACTTGGTCATGTGTCATGTGCTTCGCCGTGTAAGTCTCGAGCTGATTTAAAGCGTTATTTTGCAAGATAATTAAAAAGAGAGACGTATTAGTACTCAATATCCTCTGTCCCTTACATTTAGACTGGATTAGCTGCCTTCATTTCTGGGAAATACGTGTATGTATTGTTGTTACTGCTTGTGCAAAGTGGGAGAAAGGAATGTTGTTACCACAGAAGTCTCGCTAACGCTCGCAAATGCGATGAAGATAAAACAAGCGATACATAATGTATTTTGTTATTCAAACTTTAGAATTACAGCTACCTTTAGTTAGAAACTCAAAGTAATTTGACCTGCTTACTTTAGGTCCTTCGCGCCAGACAGGTGAAGCCACACTACTTGAGAACAGCGGTCGTGTTACAAAGTTTAACGGATCCTCCCTGGCACCCTGTAAAATACAACAAGAAAGAAAGGAAATATACAACATAATTGGGACAATTGAATTTTGCTACAAATTACTAGGGTGATACAGGTCAATTTATGTACCCATAGTTTACTTCACTTGACGTCACGTGATATATTAACATGTCGAGAGCTCATTTGAATAACGTTGGCTGGCAGACTAAAAAAGAAGCAAGCAAACAACAAACAAAAGAAAGAAAACGACCGAAAAACTAAAATATAACTTAAATATAAATTAAAACTGGGCTGAACAACTGCACTTCTGTCTTGGGGCCTGGAACAGGCAACTGTTAAAATAAGTTACAAGAGGAAACATTTCGTGTACTCCTGTCAGATTATATTTACTCTCTTCGGACCAAACGCACAAAAATAGGAAAAGCACGGAGGAAACATGTGCGTTTTCGTGAGTTTTATTGGATTATAGGAACACTAACTACGTCGAAAACGGCAGTTAGACGTTAAGTTTACCTTGTAAAACGATCCAGGAGGTGACAGGCAGTAAGTTGCCATAGTAAAATTGTTCCATGGCAAATTTTGCGCGGCGTCCACGGAGATCTGTAATTTACAAGAAAAACAAAGAGAGCCTTTTACGTGGAGACAGAAATAGACACATCCTCACGGCAAAGGATGTTCCTTCATCGTGTTTTATTCCACAAACAAAGGGAGGACTCCACTATGAGTATCAGTATTGTTTTGGAGCAAAATTCTCTTGCTGACGAGTGATAAAAAATAATCAACCATTTCACTGAGGTGTAAAAGGCACATAAAAAGCCAAAAAAAAAAAAAAAAAAAAAAGAAAAAAAATCCCACCTTTAATCCATGTGTCACGTGGTACAGTGCCACGTAACTAAGGTCCAGGTCTCCAGGTAGAGTATCGATGTTTCGAGTGAGACGAGTCTAAAAATAGGGAGGAACAATATAATAAAAGGAAGAAATATTCACAGGGACAAGGGAAAGATACCGACAGTAAATGAAAAGAAAAACGGATGAGTTTTTGGTACGGCCATTTCTCGCGTGTCTACCAATCCCGTTACCTAATATCTTTTTAAAATTTGTTAAAGTGGGTCACTATCGAACAGAACGATCTGAAACTTCAGTACCTGAAGAGGGGTATCGAGAAGCATCGTAACAGACTTAAAACATTTATGAAGTTGGCACTGAAACTGATGATGATGATGATGATGATGATGTTAATGATGATGAATTCAATTTGTTTTCCCAAAGCATAATAAGTAAATGAATGAAGAAGGGTTACCTTGATCCAGCTTTCTATCAACCTGTCTTTCTTAAGCTTTTGTTCCTGTCCATCGCCGATAAATTTAATTGCGTCCCGAGTTCTGATGATATTTCTCTTAACCATACTGTGAAATATCTGGCTCTCTCCCAGCGTGGGTTCACAAGAAAGAGAGTAATATTCACCTACAAAAATAAGATAAAACGTAAAGTAACGCTAAGAAAACGATCCAGGTAACATATATCATATTACCGAGTGCAATCTTCTAATGAATGCATCCGCGTTGCATTCATTGACTTTGGCAATTGTTCCACAAAATGATAAAATCAAAGACTGAGTTGTCCAATTTATAAATAATAAAAATATATTACATTACCCTATTTCAACTAATTCACGAATAATCAATCGTATCGCGTAATCGGAATCATTTAACGTAAATTCTTTACAGATTTAACGACCCATAGAAGCTCTATTTTTAAATCTTGTAAGGAATGAGCTGTTTTCAACTCAAAACTTAAGGTCATCCTTACCATCTGCGTAGCTCGGCTTGGGTTGAAATACTCCTTCTGATTCCCATTCTGATTCGTTGAATTCCGAAGCCTGTACGTGGGAGAGGGCACAGTTGGTGAGTATTAAAACAGGTAGTGTTAACGATCAGGTTTCTACAGTTTAGCCACCTAAGCACAAGAGTCCAGGAAAAAAATGCACTTAGTTGCAAACAACGTTAAAGTGCGGAAAGGACAAAGATTGTTTAATTAGGAACCCAAAACGCAACAAGTTGCACACAACACACACAGGACTTACACTGATCAAGCAAAGCTGAATCGTGCAGCGCGTCACCACAGGAGTGCATATGAGTTATTTGAGACATAAAACGTGAGGAAGCGATGTTATTTAAGCACAGACTATGGCCACTCACCTCTTTGGGTCTTCCATTCGGGTGACATGCAGCCTGAACAATCCTTATAAGTAAACTTGCACAAGGTACGGGACTTTAAGAGATAAAACAAAGATCAATCGATCTTTCCATTATTTTATGCATACAAGCATTTGGTGCACGCCCAAATAGAGGACATTAGAGTGATTTAGCAACAGAATGGGAATGTCAGTTGAGGACGGGAAAGCGCGGGGAAAGGACTGAAGGAGACTTCACGTCCTCAATTTGTCGCTTTGCGATTGGTTAAGCCGATGTTTCTTTTTTTCTTTACGCGCACCGTTGACACTGCCGTCACGTTGTCTTTGCTAAATCTGCCTATTAACTTCCAATCATAGGGCATCTATTTCTAGTTCGTTCCTAGNCCCAAATAGAGGACATTAGAGTGATTTAGCAACAGAATGGGAATGTCAGTTGAGGACGGGAAAGCGCGGGGAAAGGACTGAAGGAGACTTCACGTCCTCAATTTGTCGCTTTGCGATTGGTTAAGCCGATGTTTCTTTTTTTCTTTACGCGCACCGTTGACACTGCCGTCACGTTGTCTTTGCTAAATCTGCCTATTAACTTCCAATCATAGGGCATCTATTTCTAGTTCGTTCCTAGCAGGCTTGTAGGAGGTAGCGTGACCAAGTGGTCAGCGCGTGAGATTCACAAGAGGCCCTTTGCAGCTACCTAGGGACCACTTTTCGTGTCAGTTTCCACCCGAACTGGTTTTTACTTAATTTTCTAATGCTCTCAATTTTTCTATTTTCTATATTTGTTAATGAGTTTTTTATGTTTTTTTTTCGTTGCATAAAGCGGGCCACGTGCAGTGGTCATACTTACGAAAGGTTCTGAGTAAGGCTTTCGTGTAATGGTTGAGTAAGATCCGGGCTATCACTGTATAAGCGTATTTGGTGAGCGCCCTCGTTAAGGGCAACCTACAAATGAAGACGCTTTCATTAAATCAAATTAACAATTAACAGTTATTGAATAATTTAGGCGATAAGGGGTTGTTCAGTACTGCAAATACTCTCCCAATAGCACATGCCGTCCGTCGAGTTGTCTTCTTGCTGTTCGTGCTATGCTTTTAGCCAATAGTTCACCCATTTCTTCACGTGAAACGAGTGAAATGTTACGCCATTTTGTACTAACTGTCAAAACAACTCAACCTCGTCCTCAGGTCTTCTCGGTTAATTGTTCGATTTTCTGGCAATTAGGTTGCACTGTTGACGTCATTTTTCACATATCGCAAAATTCTTCCAAATTTGGTCGGCAGTAGCTGGTTATAATGAATTATGCGTGGGATTTGTGACACGGAGAAATATTTTGAATAAATAATACAGCTGAATATTAGACAGATTTTATTTAACCCTTGAAATGGCTAATAGGTTAATGTGCAATTAAATTTAAGTGATTGTTTTGTTTACTTGTAACGATTTGGCAATAAATGGAAGATACTGTTTCTCACGGGGAATGCAAATTCACTCTATGTAAATAATTTTGCAGATCAAGGAGGGTGTTTAATCCGCAGAGGCCGAAGAAGGGAAACACCCTCCGAGTCAGTATTATTGCGTATTCTTGTGATCATTTTCAGTGAGTAAATCAGCTTTTTCCGCTTCGAATTTATGTGAAATCTTTCGCCCTATTCTGAAGTTTTTCATTGCCATTCTGCTCTCTCGAGTGGCGTCATTCGTGGATAATTTTGCTATTATTTCATCACTGACGTCGATAGCTGATGTCAATAATGGAATAATAATAGTAATAATAATAATAATAATAATAATAATAATAATAATAATAATAATAATAAAACTTGCACATTTGGTTAGCACTAGCTGGCTTTGAAGACTTGGCCACACTTGTAAGTGATACTCTGAGCATATGCAGCGTTGCCAATTGACCACTCCAGAATTACCATAACATACCATAATGCTCTTCGTTTGTCACCCCAAAATTTTGCATAAGCATTGTCTTCAGTTTCTCTTTGGGCCATTTTAACTCCCAAGAGAAACTGAAGACAATGCTTATGCAAAATTTCGGGGAGACAAACAAAGAGCATTGTGGTATGTTATGGTATTTTCTGGAGTAGTCAATTCTTCTAAACAATACTACCCAAAAGGAAAAATGAAAATCAAGACCAACCTTCACTTCGGACTTGCTAACAGATGGTTGAATAGTTGTTCCCACTTCAATAAAGATAGGAAGAAATCCATAACCAACACAGCACAGATTCTTGGAAACTTTATCAACGGTGTAAAGTTTCAACATAAGGGTGCACGAAGGTGGGAAAACTGGATCTCGGTATTCTATTCTTGCGTTGTATTCTGGGTTATAGATGTCGGAGTCGAGTTCAGCTTGCACGTCTATGTCACTACCGATCCTGCAAATTAATTAAAACAAAATAATTGGCCATATTGGTGTCCCAAAACAATGAAACGGCGGCCGTGTTGGTATCCCAAACCAGTCCTGTGGGAGTTGAACTTATTTCTTATGCAAACGCTTTCTTTTGTTCCAATAAATGTGCATAGATGCTGGCCACGTGAGTGAAAACACTCTATAGGTGGAAAAGAGGCTGGAGTTGACTTTGTTTTGATACAACCCTTCCTGCTTAATTATGTAAATCATGCTGTTCTTATGCAAACAGTATTTTCTTAAGCAAAATTTACACTTGAAAAAGAAAGAGGGGTTGTGTCAAAAGAAGGTCTTCATCAGCCTCCAATCACTCAAAGGCTAGGACACTAAGCCCCCAACTGTACAATGGCCTATTTATTCATTAATTTCTTCATATTTATTAACAGTCGACGCTCCCTTAACGGCCATTCAAACTGCGAAGATTCAGTGGTCACTTATGAGAGGTGGCCGCTTACAGAAGAATTGAACAGCAGAGGGTCTTTCTTAATATAGGTCCTGACACACTTTTTGAAGTAGAATTTACGGCATCCAATTTCTGATTTACATGCATGATAGGTTTAACTCCGTGTTTGGACTTACCAGTGCACACTGAGCCAACATAAAGATCCGACGCGCGCGACAAGTAATCGGTCGGAAAATTTCAAAACTGTTTCCCCCTAAAAGTGGTCGCCGTCGCTGAAAAGAGGTGGTCGCTTACGAGAGGTGGTCGCAGGTGGAGGTTCGACTGAATTTATACATACCTCGTATAATTCTTGTCCAGTACTCTCCCAGCCACCTGTGAAAGAAAGACAATATCATATTGAGATGATCTCAAACTTAAAACTAGCTAAAGCAAACAGTCGTTAACGGCATTTTCAGGCTCAGCAGAATTTTCACTTAAAAGCTGTCGACATGCCTCTTGCTGCTTACCTTCGACACAGTTACACTGTCTGGAAGGAATCGAGCCCCGTCTATATACAGGTCAATCCCATTTCCTTCTTCAAACTCATCTGTCAGAATAGAAGGTCGGCCATTCTTAATCCAAACATTCTGGAAAAGAAACAGGAGAAAAAGTCACAGGTCTCTCTAGCTTCAAAGCCATCCTTCCCTCTACTAAAAGCACAACTACCAGTATCTCGATGTTTCTAGCCAAACTACATACAATATAATGCACATCAGAAATGGTACTCTTCAGTGGAGGCGAGTGGGTAGTCAGTGCTTCATGTACACACTGTATGAAGCCGCCACTGTATACTTTGTAGGAAATGAGCAAAATTGGCAGATTATAATGCAGAGTTACTGCGCAGAGGTAGGAGGGAGAAGGCATAGGGCTGTGCGCGCCCCACAAAAGAAGCTTTATTGCAGGCAGAACAATAAGAGTAGGAACAGTAGTGAAAACGTAACAATAACTGCGGACATTTTTACCTCGGGAAGGTCATTTTCTTGCAGAAATTCCTCCGGTGAGCTTGGTCTGTCTGGAGGAAAATCGACGGACGTAAAAATACTTATTCGTAACGAAGCCTCTCCATATGGTAAAGTAATTTGACCTGCTTACTTTAGGTCCTTCGCGCCAGACAGGTGAAGCCACACTACTTGAGAACAGCGGTCGTGTTACAAAGTTTAACGGATCCTCCCTGGCACCCTGTAAAATACAACAAGAAAGAAGGGAAATATACGACATAATTGGGACAATTGAATTTTGCTACAAATTACTAGGGTAATACAGGTCAATTTATGTAACCATAGTTTATTTCACTTGACATCACGTGACACATTAAAATGTCGGGGGCTCATTTGAATAACGTTGGCTGGCAGACTAAAAAAGAACCAAGCAAACAACAAACAAAAGAAAGAAAACGACCGAAAAACTTTAACATAAATTAAAACTGGGCAAAGCTTTTCTCCCCCAGCACTCGCGCGTTTTTCGCAGCACTTTTTACTGAACGACTGCACTTCTATCTTGGGGCCTGGAACAGGCCGCTGTTACACGAAATGTTTCCTCTTGTAAGTTGTTCTACTCCTGTCAGATTATATTTACTCTCTTCGGACCAAAATCACAAAAATAGGAAAAGTACGTAGAAAACATGTGGGTTTTCTTGAGTTTTATTGGATTAAAGGAACAGTAAATACGCCACAGACGGCAGTTAGCCGTCAAGTTTACCTTGTAAAACGATCCAGGAGGTGACAGGCAGTAAGTTGCCATAGTAAAATTGTTCCATGGTAAATTTTGCGCGGCATCCACGGAGATCTGCAATTTACAAAAAAAAGAAAGAGAGCGTTTTACTTGGAGACAGAAAAAGACACATCCTCACGGCAAAGGATGTGCCTTCGTCATGCTTTATTCCACAGACAAAGGGAGGACTCCACTATGATTATCAGTATTGTTTTGGAGCTAGATTCTATTGCTGACGAGTGATAAAAGAATCAACCATTACGCTGAGGTGTGAAGGGCACATAAAAAGCAGAAAAACAAAAAGGGAAAAAAAAGCCCACCTTTAATCCATGTATCACATGGTACAGTGCCACGTAACTAAGGTCCAGGTCTCCAGGTAGAGTATCGATGTTTCTAGTGAGACGAGTCTGAAAATAGGGAGGAAGAATATAAGAAAAGGAAGAAATATTCCGAGGGGCAAGGGAAACATACCGACGGTAAATAAAAAGAAAAACGGTTGAGTTTTTGGTACAGCAATTTCTTGCGTGTCTACCAATCCGGTCACCTAATATGTTTTTAAAATTTGTTAAAGTGGGTCATTATCGAACAGGACGATCTCAAACTTCAGTACCTGAAGAGAGGTATCGAGAAGCATCGTAGCAGACTTTAAGTATTTATGAATTTGGCACTGAAACTGAAATGAAATACTGTGATGATGACGACGACAATGATGATGATGACGACGATGATAATGATGATGAATTCAATGTGTTTTCCCAAAGCATAGTAAACAAATGAATGACGAAGGGTTACCTTGATCCAGCTTTCTATCAACCTGTCTTTCTTAAGCTTCTGTTCCTGTCCATCACCGATAAATTTAATTGCGTCCCGAGTTCTAATGATATTTCTCTTAACCATACTGTGAAATATCTGGCTCTCTCCCAGCGTGGGTTCACAAGAAAGAGAGTAATATTCACCTACAAAAATAAGGTAAAACGTAAAGTAACGCTAAGAAAACAATCCAAGTAACATATATCATATTACCGTGTGTAATCTTCTAATGAATGCATCCGCGTGGCATTCATTGATTTAGGCAATTGTTCCACAAAATGATAAAATCTAAGACTGAGATGTCCAATTTATAAATAATAATAATAATATAATATATTACATTACCCTATTTCAACAAATTCGCGAATAATAATCGTATCGCACAATCGGAATCATTTAACGTAAATTCTTTACAAATTTAACGACCAATGAAAGCTCTAATCTTAAATCTTGTAAGGAATGTACTGTTTTCAACGCAAAACTTAAGATCATCCTTACCATCTGCGTAGCTCGGTTTGGGTTGAAATAGTCCTTCTGATTCCCATTCTGATTCGTTGAATTCCGAAGCCTGTGGGAGAGGACGCGGTTGGTGAGTATTAAGACAGGTAGTGTCAATGATCAGGTTTCTACAGCTTAGCCGCCTAACCACAAGGGTCCACGCAGTGATACGTGGTTGCGTGAAACCTCAAAACTTTTTGGTCCAGTTATTTAAACAGAGTTTAGCAAGTGCTTAACAAAACCGCGTTCTACGTCATTTTCAGCTTGCAAAACGCTCTCATGTAAACACCACTTATCGTGAACAGTTTTATAAAAGCATATAGCGTACACTAAAATAAAATAAAATAACCCAACTACGAAAGAGATCTGAAGGTCCAAAGATTGCTAAATCGCGTTCTAAGTTAGACTTCGTTTAAATAACCGACCCTTTAAGTTTGGCAAGAATTGGAAGAACACAAAGATAAAAACGATAAAGAAAAAAAAAATGCACCAAGTTGCAGACAACGTTTAAGTTCGGCAAGCACCAAAAAAACGAAACAAACAACAATCAAACAAAATGCAATAAGTTGCACATAACGCGCACAGGACTTACACCGATCAAGCAAAGCTGAATCGTGCAGCGCATCACCACAGGAGTGCATATGAGGTATTTGTGACATAAAACATGAGGAAGCGGTGTTATTTAAGCACAGACTATGGCCACTCACCTCTTTGGGTCTTCCATTCGGGTGACATGCAGCCTGGACAATCCTTATAAGTAAACTTGCACAAGGTACGGGACTTTAAGAGGTAAAACAAAGATCAATCGATCTTTCCATTATTTTATGCATACAAGCACTTGGTGCACGCCCAAATAGAGGACATTAGAGTGATTTAGCAACAGAACGGGAATGTCAGTTGAGGGCGGGAAAGCGCGGGGAAAGGACTGAACGAGACTTCCGGTCCTCAATTTGTAGCTTTGCGATTGGTTAAGCCGATGTTTCTTTTTTTCTTTACGCGCACCGTTGACACTGCCGTCACGTTGTCTTTGCTAAATCTGCCTATTAACTTCCAATCATAGGGCATCTATTTCTAGTTCGTTCCTAGCAGGCCTGTAGGAAGTAGCGTGACCAAGTGGTCAGCGCGTGAGATTCACAAGAGGCCCTTTGCAGCTACCTAGGGACCACTTTTCGTGTCAGTCTCCACCCGAACTGGTTTTTAGTTAATTTTCTAATGCTCTCAATTTTTCTATTTTCTATATTTTTTAATGACTTATTTATTTATTTATTTTTTTGTTGCATAAAGCGGGTCACGTGCAGTGGTCATACTTACGAAAGGTTCTGAGTAAGGCTTTCGCGTAATGGTTGAGTAAGATCCGGGCTACCACTGTATAAGCGTATTTGGTGAGCGCCCTCGTTAAGGGCAACCTACAAATGAAGACGGTTTCATTAAATGAAACTAACAATTAACAGTTATTGAATAATTTAGGAGATAAGGGGTTGTTCAGTACTGCAAATACTCTCCAAATAGCATATGTCGTACGTCGAGATGTCTTCTTGCTGTTCTTCCAGCTATGCTTTTAGCCAATAGTTCGCCCATTTCTTCCTCGTGAAACGAGTGAAATGTTACGCCATTTTGTACTAACTACCAACTACCAATACAAACAACTCAACCTCGTCCTCAGGTCTTCTCGGTTATGCTGCACAGTTGACGTTATTCTTCTCATATCGCAAAATTCTTCCAAATTTGGTCGACATTAGCTGGTTATGATGAATTATGCGTGGGATTTGCCCAATCAGAAACGGAAAAATATCTTGAATGAATAATACGGCTGAATATTAGACGGATTTTATTTAACCCTTAAAATGGCTAATAGGTTAATATGCAATAACTACAATTAAATTTCATTGATTGTTTTATTTACTTGTAACGATTTGGCAATAAATGGAAGATAGTGTTTCTCACGGGGTATGCAAATTCACTCATGTAAATAATTTTGCAGATCAAGAAGGGTGTTTAATCCGCAGAGGCCGAAGGTGGGAAACACCCGCCGAGTCAGTATTTTTGCGCATTCTTGCGATCATTTTTAGTGAGTAAATCAGCTTTTTCCGCTTCGAATTTATGTGAAATCTTTCACCCTTTTCTGAAGTTTTGCATGGCCATTCTGCTGTTTCGAGTTGCGTCAATCGTGGATAATTTTGCTATTATTTCATCACTGAACGTCAATAGCTGACGTCAATAATGGAACAATGGGGAAAAAAATTATTGCAAATTTGGACAGCCGTAGCTGGTTTTGAAGACTTGGCCTGACTTGTAAGTGATAATTGACCACTCCAGAAATACCATAACATACCATAATGCTCTTTGTCTGTCACCCCAAAATTTTGCATAAGCATTGTCTTCAGTTTCTCTTGGGGCCATTTTAACTCCCACGAGAAACTGAAGACAATGCTTATGCAAAATTTTGGGGTGACAAGTAAAGAGCATTGTGGTATGTTATGGTATTTTCTGGAGTGGTCAATTCCCCTAAACAATGCTACCCAAAAAGACAGATGAAAATCAAGACCAACCTTCACTTCGGACTTGCTAACAGGTGGTTGAATAGTTGTTCCCACTTCAATAAAGATAGGAAGAAATCCATAACCAACACAGCACAGATTCTTGGAAACTTTATCAACGGTATAAAGTTTCAACATAAGAATGCACGAAGGAGGGAAAACTGGATCTCGGTATTCTATTCTTGCGTTGTATTCTGGGTTATAGATGTCGGAGTCGAGTTCAGCTTGCACATCTATGTCACTACCGATCCTGCAAATTAATTAAAACAAAATAATTGTTTTGAAAACCTGAATGTTGGTGTTTATTGTCGGCGCCATTTTCAAGCATGATTTTACTTTGGGGGGAAGCGTTCTCAATGAAAAGAAGCTCAATGTTTCTTGAGAAAATGAAAAGACGCTTACATTAACGAGCTGCTTTAGTACATCTTTGCCCACGTTTACAATATGAGGTAAATGAAATCCCACCAATTAAAAAAAGGTCTTCATCAGCCTCCAATCACTCAAAGGCTAGGACACTTAGCACCACAACTCTAAAATGGCCTATTTATTCAATCACTTCTATACATCTATTTACAATCGACGCTCCCGTAACGGCCATTTAAAGTGCGAACATTCAGTGGTCGCTTATGAGAGGTGGCCGCTTACTGAAGAATTGAACCAAAGAGGGTCTTTCCTAATATAGGTCCTGACACATTCTTTTTAAAGGAGAATTTACTGCATGTGCTAGTGCACATAGCGAAAATAAAGATCACACCGCGCGTCAAGTAATCGGTCGGAAAATTTCAAAACTGTTTCCCCCTAAAAGTAGTCGCCGCTGCTTAAAGGAGGTGGTCGCTTACGAGAGATGGTCGCAGGCGGAGGTTCGACTGAATTTATACATACCTCGTATAATTCTTGTCCAGTACTCTTCCAGCCACCTGTGAAAGAAAGACAATATCATATTGAGATGATCTCAAACTTAAAACTAGCTAAAGCAAACAACCGTTAACGGCATTTTCAGGCTCAGCAGAATTTTCACTTAGAAGCTGTCGACACGCCACTTGTTACTTACCTTCGACACAGTAACACTATCTGGAAGGAATCGAGCCCCGTCTATATACAGGTCAATTCCATTTCCTTCTTCAAACTCATCTGTCAGAATAGAAGGTCGGCCATTCTTAATCCAAACATTCTGGAAAAGAAACAGGAGAAAAAGTCACAGGTCTCTCTAGCTTCAAAGCAATCCTGCTCTCTACTAAAAGCACAACTACCAATATGTAGATGTTTCTAGCCAAACTATACACAATAACTGTACAACAGAAATGGTACTCTTCAGTGGAGGCGAGAGGGTAGTCAGTGCTTCATGTACACACTGGATGAAGCCGCCACTATATACTTTGCAGGCAATGAGCAAAATTGGCAGATTATAATGCAGAGTAACTGCGCAGAGGTAGGAGGGAGAAGGCATAGGGCTGTGCGCGCCCCACAAAAGAAGCTTTATTGCAGGTAGAACAATAAGAGTAGGAACAGTAGTGACAATAACTGCGGACATTTTTACCTCGGGAAGGTCATTTTCTTGCAGAAATTCCTCCGGTGAGCTTGGTCTGTCTGGAGGAAAATCGACGGACGTAAAAATACTTATTCGTAACGAAGCCTCTCCATATGGGGGCCACTGCTCTGGAAAAGGGCCCTAGAAATAAAAAGAGAAATAAATATGAGCAAACGGCCAGACTACATGGGATAGGAAGCAATACATGTAGGTCATTTCCGACCTCTTTTCTTGTGAAAAATAAGTTTTATTTGCATAAGAGAAAAAAAATCATTTTCACACCAATGGCTTCGCACTTAGCCTCCCTTTGAAACAGAGGATTGAAGAAACTCGGAAATTAGAGGCCTATTCCACACAGAGTGATCGATAAATACTGCCAGGAAAAGAAATCAAAGGCGGCAAAAAAGAACATAGTCGTGAACTTTGGAGCGAGAGCCGAGAGAGATTGGATTTACGTCAGGCAAAGCTAAGACGGTAACAAAAAAATCGGGAGAGTTAAACGAGATTAGTTGGGGCCTTATACCTCACCAAGGGCGAAGAGAATTAAATTGAATATAGTAAAAATCTGCTTACCCGTAAGGGAATGTTAGGTACTTCTACAACGGGCGGAAAAAAGAGAGGAAGATTATGAGTTCCGACTTTAAGACGTGCTGAACCACCTCGGCTACCTAAATCAAAACACATAACAATGTCAGAAATGCAGGGTTGAAAGGGCTTCGGCACAAAGGCCTAAGTTCAAAAAGGTACTCACAATGTAGTTTTCAAGGTAAATGCCCTCTATTTGGATACATGATATTAAATCAAATGAAATCTGCAAACTTTATCTGGAGCAAATGGAAATGAACGATTTCGTTGTTTCCGCACAGTCTACATGATACATGTATATACCTTATTTGTTTTGTTTTCTTTTTTTTTCAGCGAACCATCAAAAAAAAAATCAAAAACAAAAACAAAACAAATATTGACTCAAATACCTCCAGATTGACGACTTTGTCTAGATACATGTGAGCCCGCGGTCAATGCCAGAGGTACAGCAGTCCACGCAGCCAGTTTACTTTCATCCACAATATTCCCCGTCTGTGCTGTGGAATTACCGGAAGCTGATGAATCGCCTGGCTGTATGTACACCCGGAAAACCACGATGGAATTTGCATCCCACGGGACGTTCTTAAACTGTGCCTGAGAATAAGGACAATGCACGTTTAAAAGAAGATACCAGGAGCAATCATTGGTTATGAAAAGTGTTCGGCTAGATAAATTTCGGTAAAGACGTTTTCTTTCAGGGTACGGTTTTTGTCCGCAAGAGTCCAAGCAACTAGAAGTTAAGGCTGTCCATATTTTAAAAAGGGTTCTCACAAACTGCCGTGTGGTCAAAAACTGTCAATGCACAACCGCAGCCTCCTCCTCATGCGCTTCGTTTTTCGCAGGGTAGAGGCGAGCGACTGGTGATGAACCACAAGGGACCATGGGAAGGGTACACACAGCTTCCCGCCTTCCTTTGTGCGCGCATTTTCATCGAGAGAGAGACGTCTGGGTACGAGGCAGGCACAACCGGTTGAATGCGTTTACTTGTTGAAACTAGCCTATATCCATTGATTGACATCTTTGTTTTTTCCTGTTTTATTATTATTTTTTTTTGGGGGGGGGGGGCGGTTACTCAAATAATCTACTAATCCATCTTTTTAAATTTTGTTTTGTTTTTGTTTGTTTGTTAGTTGTTTTTTAAAGAGAATTTTGCATTTTTTTCTCTTGGGCACAAATTATTCTTTCGCCCACAATCAATTACGAAGGTAAACATAAAAAATCAAAACAGCAGAACTCAAAGCATGTTTCAAATGCTTCAATTTGATCATTGAAGCTTTTGCTTTCCTTTGTTGTTTTGTTGTTTTTAATTATCATTCTATCCGTAATTTATTGACCACAGAAAAAAAGAATCCATCAATCACGGACGTCTCTTCGAAATTTTTACAATTCTTCTACAGGTGCATGTTAGCATCTGCGAAATTTTAATTTGCACCACATTTTACTTTTCGTTTCCTTGGCGTCAACCTAGGCGAAAATAGAAGCAACAAAAAAATGAAAGTGCAAAAAGATTCAATTCTAAAATGATAATAATAATAATAATAATAGATAATATTAAAAATAATGATTCCAGAGTATTTCCTAAAGATCAAATATAGAGGATTTAGCAAAAAAAAAAAGATTTGCTTAAATATAGTTTGTTCAGTTTGATGCACGTTCAATTGATCGAATGTTTATATAAGTAAATTTGGCAAATTGTTTCTTTAACAGGCATAAGCTTATTGCTTATTTATGGTTGCCAGACAACAGAGGCGAAGTTATTAATTATATGACAAATCTGCTCTTCATTCCCACTTTAAATAAAAAAGGAGTGCAGTTTATAATAAATAATGACTGCACACTAATCAAAATAATGACATGCTTACCAAACACTAAAACCTTCAAAAAAAGGGAAAATCGATTTAATATTACAAGTGCTTTAGCAACTGAGCGAAAAGTTTCGCAAGTCATAATGAAAACCGCAGTTTATAGGTTATAGCGATGAAATATTAAAGCTGACAAAGAGAATGAGAAGAAAAAAAAAGTATAGTCTCCATTGGCAATCTAGCGCAAAAGAAATACGCAACGAAAACAGTCACGTTTTGCAGTAAACGTTACAGCCGATTTCGTTCTTCAACGCACTCATTTTAAACGATGACAAAAAAAAAAGAGAAAAAAAAGAGTATTTTATTTTGCAGCTTAGTGCCTAGTAGATTTTAATTGAAGGCAATTGTTGTTAGTTCCTTCCCAGCCAATAACACGCTAAAAGCTTTCGGATAATCAAGCGATAAGCTGCCTTACAGAACAACAACATCACCCTGAGGGATATCTTTCCAAAAATGGTTAGAAATTATCCTTGTTTCCATAATATAGATAATTTAAAAGGGCTACCGCAAAAAAACTCTTGAGCCAATTAATTATTTAGGATGCGATTATGCGGTTTTTTGGATCCCCACGTTTGTCAGTGAAGAACGAATTGAAATATTCAGGAATCGTTAAATTAAAGCACCTTGCCTTTGTGGCGAGAGACTCTACTTTGCAAAAACAAAAACACTTTTAAAATATTAACGCCAATCGCACCAATTTTGCCAATTTGCGAACGATCTCGAACGCCATTCGACCATCCGTCACGGTTAAAAGATTAACAGAATCTGGCGCGACATACAGTTAGTTCTTTCAGCGAAGATTTCTTCATTACGACAGTGTTGATGTTTTGGTCTCTGGCAAAACACCGCTTAATTTGATTTACGCTCGTAGACAAAGAGACGAAAACCTCTCGCTTTTTATATCGAAGCGAAAAAAAAAAAAACATTCCAAAGGAATATTCTTTTGAAACAGTAAATAATTCGCTGGTCTTACTCCTGGTGGCATGGAAACACTTCGTGAGTCCGATGAAGATATGGATTCCGAGAACGAAATTTTGCCTTATACGTACGAAGGCGGACGGAATGAAAATGGCGTAAGACACGGGAAGGGAAAGGCAAGGCTCCCTAACGGCGATGTATACGAGGGTGAATACAAGAACGGACATCGCAGTGGTTATGGCAAATACGTGTTTAAGAAACTGAAAGGAAAAACGCGAAATGCATGTTACCTTGGTCATTATGAAAACAACAAGAAAAACGGACAAGGTACGTTTCTGTACCCGGACGGCGCGAAGTACGAGGGAAGCTGGAAAGACGACTTAAGACACGGTTACGGAGCGTATTTCTATACAAACGGGGATTTGTATCGGGGCGAATGGGAACACGATAGACGGCATGGACAAGGTAAAAAATCGGGAGAGTTAAACGAGATTAGTTGGGGCCTTATACCTCACCAAGGGCGAAGAGAATTAAATTGAATATAGTAAAAATCTGCTTACCCGTAAGGGAATGTTAGGTACTTCTACAACGGGCGGAAAAAAGAGAGGAAGATTATGAGTTCCGACGTTAAGACGTGCTGAACCACCTCGGCTACCTAAAACAAAACACATAACAATGTCAGAAATGCAGGGTTGAAAGGGCTTCGGCACAAAGGCCTAAGTTCAAAAAGGTACTCACAATGTAGTTTTCAAGGTAAATGCCTTCTATTGAAGTAATCGCCGTTTGGATACATGATATTAAATCAAATGAAATCTGCAAACTTTATCTGGAGCAAATGGAAATGAACGATTTCGTTGTCTCCGCACAGTCTACATGATACATGTATATACCTTATTTGTTTTGTTTTCTTTTGTTTTCAGCGAACCATCAAAAAAAAAAATCAAAAACAAAAACAAAACAAATATTGACTCAAATACCTCCAGATTGACGACTTTGTCTAGATACATGTGAGCCCGCGGTCAATGCCAGAGGTACAGCAGTCCACGCAGCCAGTTTACTTTCATCCACAATATTCCCCGTCTGTGCTGTGGAATTACCGGAAGCTGATGAATCGCCTGGCTGTATGTACACCCGGAAAACCACGATGGAATTTGCATCCCACGGGACGTTCTTAAACTGTGCCTGAGAATAAGGACAATGCACGTTTAAAAGAAGATACCAGGAGCAATCATTGGTTATGAAAAGTGTTCGGCTAGATAAATTTCGGTAAAGACGTTTTCTTTCAGGGTACGGTTTTTGTCCGCAAGAGTCCAAGCAACTAGAAGTTAAGGCTGTCCATATTTTAAAAAGGGTTCTCACAAACTGCCGTGTGGTCAAAAACTGTCAATGCACAACCGCAGCCTCCTCCTCATGCGCTTCGTTTTTCGCAGGGTAGAGGCGAGCGACTGGTGATGAACCACAAGGGACCATGGGAAGGGTACACACAGCTTCCCGCCTTCCTTTGTGCGCGCATTTTCATCGAGAGAGAGACGTCTGGGTACGAGGCAGGCACAACCGGTTGAATGCGTTTACTTGTTGAAACTAGCCTATATCCATTGATTGACATCTTTGTTTTTTCCTGTTTTATTATTATTTTTTTTTTTTGGGGGGGGGGGGGGGGGGTTCCTCAAATAATCTACTAATCCATCTTTTAAAATTTTTTTTTTTTTTTTTTTGTTTTTTTGTTTTTTTTTAAAGAGAATTTTGCTTTTTTTTTTTTTGGGCACAAATTTTTTTTTCGCCCCCAATCAATTACAAAGGTAAACAAAAAAAATAAAAACAACAAAACCAAAAGAATATTTCAAATGAAACACGGAAGAGCACA
>CALNXI010001618.1:0-12408 GCA_942486025.1 Porites evermanni | reverse complement strand
AAAAGAAAAGAAAAGAAAGGAAAACAAAAAACAAAAAAAAAATAACGTTATTCCCACTCAAAAGAAAAAGAAAGTTTCTAGGCGATCGACATTTGATTATTCCAGTCCGGCCACAACACATAATAAAAGTGATTTTTACTTTTATACTACTCTCCGCCTTGATATAGACACCCAGACTACACTTAATGTACGTTAAATAAAGAAAAGAAAGAAAGCGAGAAGGTAGAGAAAACTGAGAATTCATCAGGGTGCAAAGAAAGTCAATTTAACAGCCTGCCATTCGGGCAAGCTGTAGTTAGCATGTACTAGCCCACAAGTCATTTCAACAAGCTGCCAAACCCTTTTTGGTTAGCAGGATTGATTACAATCCTTCTGTAATTTGAATTTCCCCAGAAAACAGCACTTGCCCGTTGGGCGAGTAAAGAACAAAAATCACTAGCCCGATAGCAAAATCCACTAGCCCTGGGCTATCAGACATGACTTCCTTTGCACGCTGATTCATGGACACTGTTTTTACCTTCCACTCAGCAGCCGATTGCTGATATCAAACAGGTCGATTTTTGTCCATCCCTTAGAAAATAATTCAGTGGGGTCATTCGAGTCCTCGGCGCTGTTAGCTTGGAGCTCCACAACAAGACAGAGATCCTGATCGGGAAGACATCTGCAGAAATACAAATCACAGCCAGATTAATTAAATAACAGAAAACACAGGTTTGCATGGGAACCCCTTTCCCTGACATTTCACTATGACTCTTTCTCTTCGAAGCAAATTCTTGGAAGGTGGTTTTAACTTTTGAGTCTGTGGATGAAATCCTATGGTGTGATCATTTAAATGAAACCTCTTCAGTAATTTCACGTGTGGTACTTTTAATTTAGTACGCAGCTTAGGCAGTGCTTTCACATGGTACCGTTTATTTATCAGCACTTCATCAAATGAAATTTGGAATTTTGACCAAAGCCACTACTGGGAGTGCCCATCCCTAACACATTCTTAACTTTAAAAATCACTTTCACTTAATTGCAAATTACTTTCGTTTGTAATACATGCAAGCGCCTAAACCCACCTTGGAAATGGATGTTTGACTCCAACAACACCAACGCCGCCAGAAGGTATTGTGGGATGGCTTTCTTTGGTAATAGCTGTCGTTCTGACAAGCGGCAGCAATTTCACGTCTGTTGCAATCTCCACTCCTTTATAGACACCTGCAGCGAGTCTGCACCTGGACAGTGAGGAGCTGAGTCCAAGGACAAAGTCCCAATATACCGCAAAGCCAGCACTGGAGACGAAAGAAATGGCAATTTTGTTTTTTGCTGTCGCCATTACTGTCCTTGTTGCCAAACACTAAGGTACAATTAACGCAAAAAGGATCACCGCAATTTAAGACGAACACCTCCCCTAAATTGTCAAAAGATCAGGACACGCAACACCTTCTGGTTGATTCGTCTGAATTTTGTCTTTTTGCTTCACAGACGATGAAGTCCATTTTTAGATTAGGATTTTCCACAGGCAGCCCAATTGTAATCATACTTTAGGCTAAAACTCAGTTGAAACTTCACTTGAAAGGCTATTCAAATATAAACGTATTAATTAGCAAGGATACCATTCCTAGTTACTGCTGTAGATATAAACCAGATTCGAGTATCGATTTACAGTTGACCAAGACTCGTAGTATTAAAAAAACTTACTTTGGATCGTATGGGCTTGGAAGCAAGTCCTTTTCTGTGGTCGCATTTGACATCATGAACGGTGACTCAAACGGCTAAAGCCAAAAAAGGACTGATCAGTAAATCGAAAGAGAATCCCAATTTCGTCATTTTCACTTCGTGAACAGTTCATTAACCGTGAGTTAGTCGGTTACCTAATGCTAATCAGGTCATCACCTAATATTGTGATACTGTTAAGCAGTATATTCTTGCTAGACTAGAAGCTGTACCCTGCCAGTTGGGAAAAAATCAATGTCGGACAAGCACTCTTTATTATTACTGCTTATCTTATGCAGTGGCACTACCCCCGGGGGGAAAGGTTTAGTACAGACAGCAGAAAGCATAAAAAGAAAGTACTGGGTAGAAATTCAGGGCTTTTGCCTGTTTTGTATTGCATTATTTGTCTGCTTGAATTCAAAGGTTGCATGTTTGTTATATTTAGTGACTTGTTTCGAATTCATGAGTTGTTTACTTCAAGTAAAGTGCCCTTAAATGCTGGTGGAAATGGATGACGATGATTGCGCGGAAATTATCTAATTTAAAAGGGACTTTTAAAAGCCAACTTGTGAATTTTCCCACACACCAATATATCGCCTATCCCTCAAAGGTCTACAAAAAAAAAAACAAAAAACAAAAAACAAAAAAAAAAAAAAAAAAAAATGCAAGATGTCGCAAATAGCCGTCAGAATGACGTGTAGAATTTTCATTCGTCGTCCGCCATTTTGAAAATCGAATGGCGGGAAGAACCCCAGAGTTTTAATGCGCATGTCCAGCCGTTTTTAAGCCCTGTCACTGAGCCCAAATATAAAGCAAAGGACCTGACGCCTTATGAGCTCTGTTTAATTTTCTGTGAGATTGTTTTTTTTTTCCCCAAAAGAAAATATAGTGCCTCTTGCAGAACACGGTACTACACCCAAGAGAGCTGAGTAACTCTCAACAATGATACAAGATGCAAATGTAATCAAGTAACATGCATGGAAACAATTCATTTGGGAGACAGCGTTGAGTCTGGACTTAGAAAACTGTGTTTCTCTGAAACGTCCTGGCTGCGCCTGATCTAACTAGACCTATTTTCAAACATCCTCCGCACCTCACGTGAGGTTAGCGAGAGAGTGAGAGGGGCCATTCTCGTTAAAGTAAACCTTTCCTTTTGTTCAGAGAGTTTGAGGCTAACTTAATTAACAAAGAATACATAGGGGACGACTGGGGAAGTAAAACCTTCTTAGCAATTGCCTTAGAAAGGGTAAACGTAAAAAGGCTTAAGATTTAAGTTCTCTTCTCTACAGCTAACAACGGTGTTACCCGGAAACACGTTCAGTAACAAGAGGCAAACCTGTGGTATCTTATTCAATTCGTGAGTGCTCAAAAAGGCTTTGATTGGAGCTATCCGAATTGGAATCTTCCACCTAAAATAAGAAAAATAACAAAAAAAGAATAAGATAATTAACCAGTACAGTGGAACCATGATCAAAACAGAGTGCCAAGGAATTAGTTAAATAGCCAATACCGGAGTTCACGAAGAAAGGAAAAAAATTTTTAGAAACAACCTAGATGACAAACGACACAAGGGAAAGACTTCCACCAGAAAAGGTGAGTGAGGAAGTTTGTTCTTAGTGCAAAACTTAACTGAGATGTCCAAAAATAATAAAAGAAAAGAAAAGAAAGGAAAACAAAAAACAAAAAAAAAATAACGTTATTCCCACTCAAAAGAAAAAGAAAGTTTCTAGGCGATCGACATTTGATTATTCCAGTCCGGCCACAACACATAATAAAAGTGATTTTTACTTTTATACTACTCTCCGCCTTGATATAGACACCCAGACTACACTTAATGTACGTTAAATAAAGAAAAGAAAGAAAGCGAGAAGGTAGAGAAAACTGAGAATTCATCAGGGTGCAAAGAAAGTCAATTTAACAGCCTGCCATTCGGGCAAGCTGTAGTTAGCATGTACTAGCCCACAAGTCATTTCAACAAGCTGCCAAACCCTTTTTGGTTAGCAGGATTGATTACAATCCTTCTGTAATTTGAATTTCCCCAGAAAACAGCACTTGCCCGTTGGGCGAGTAAAGAACAAAAATCACTAGCCCGATAGCAAAATCCACTAGCCCTGGGCTATCAGACATGACTTCCTTTGCACGCTGATTCATGGACACTGTTTTTACCTTCCACTCAGCAGCCGATTGCTGATATCAAACAGGTCGATTTTTGTCCATCCCTTAGAAAATAATTCAGTGGGGTCATTCGAGTCCTCGGCGCTGTTAGCTTGGAGCTCCACAACAAGACAGAGATCCTGATCGGGAAGACATCTGCAGAAATACAAATCACAGCCAGATTAATTAAATAACAGAAAACACAGGTTTGCATGGGAACCCCTTTCCCTGACATTTCACTATGACTCTTTCTCTTCGAAGCAAATTCTTGGAAGGTGGTTTTAACTTTTGAGTCTGTGGATGAAATCCTATGGTGTGATCATTTAAATGAAACCTCTTCAGTAATTTCACGTGTGGTACTTTTAATTTAGTACGCAGCTTAGGCAGTGCTTTCACATGGTACCGTTTATTTATCAGCACTTCATCAAATGAAATTTGGAATTTTGACCAAAGCCACTACTGGGAGTGCCCATCCCTAACACATTCTTAACTTTAAAAATCACTTTCACTTAATTGCAAATTACTTTCGTTTGTAATACATGCAAGCGCCTAAACCCACCTTGGAAATGGATGTTTGACTCCAACAACACCAACGCCGCCAGAAGGTATTGTGGGATGGCTTTCTTTGGTAATAGCTGTCGTTCTGACAAGCGGCAGCAATTTCACGTCTGTTGCAATCTCCACTCCTTTATAGACACCTGCAGCGAGTCTGCACCTGGACAGTGAGGAGCTGAGTCCAAGGACAAAGTCCCAATATACCGCAAAGCCAGCACTGGAGACGAAAGAAATGGCAATTTTGTTTTTTGCTGTCGCCATTACTGTCCTTGTTGCCAAACACTAAGGTACAATTAACGCAAAAAGGATCACCGCAATTTAAGACGAACACCTCCCCTAAATTGTCAAAAGATCAGGACACGCAACACCTTCTGGTTGATTCGTCTGAATTTTGTCTTTTTGCTTCACAGACGATGAAGTCCATTTTTAGATTAGGATTTTCCACAGGCAGCCCAATTGTAATCATACTTTAGGCTAAAACTCAGTTGAAACTTCACTTGAAAGGCTATTCAAATATAAACGTATTAATTAGCAAGGATACCATTCCTAGTTACTGCTGTAGATATAAACCAGATTCGAGTATCGATTTACAGTTGACCAAGACTCGTAGTATTAAAAAAACTTACTTTGGATCGTATGGGCTTGGAAGCAAGTCCTTTTCTGTGGTCGCATTTGACATCATGAACGGTGACTCAAACGGCTAAAGCCAAAAAAGGACTGATCAGTAAATCGAAAGAGAATCCCAATTTCGTCATTTTCACTTCGTGAACAGTTCATTAACCGTGAGTTAGTCGGTTACCTAATGCTAATCAGGTCATCACCTAATATTGTGATACTGTTAAGCAGTATATTCTTGCTAGACTAGAAGCTGTACCCTGCCAGTTGGGAAAAAATCAATGTCGGACAAGCACTCTTTATTATTACTGCTTATCTTATGCAGTGGCACTACCCCCGGGGGGAAAGGTTTAGTACAGACAGCAGAAAGCATAAAAAGAAAGTACTGGGTAGAAATTCAGGGCTTTTGCCTGTTTTGTATTGCATTATTTGTCTGCTTGAATTCAAAGGTTGCATGTTTGTTATATTTAGTGACTTGTTTCGAATTCATGAGTTGTTTACTTCAAGTAAAGTGCCCTTAAATGCTGGTGGAAATGGATGACGATGATTGCGCGGAAATTATCTAATTTAAAAGGGACTTTTAAAAGCCAACTTGTGAATTTTCCCACACACCAATATATCGCCTATCCCTCAAAGGTCTACAAAAAAAAAAACAAAAAACAAAAAACAAAAAAAAAAAAAAAAAAAAACATTTACTCCACCTTTCGTGTTTCGTCCAGTGGTAGTTTTTCGCCTCTGAGTTCCTTTAGTTCTCTTCTCATTTTCTCCACTTCAGCCTGTTGCCTTAATAATTCTGCCTCCTGTCTCAGGGACGCCATTTTTACCAAGTGCTCCTCTTTTATCCGTTTAAACTCGGGATCCAGGTCTTAAGGACACAATGGAAAGACGAAACACACCTGAACAGCAATTCTTTTTTTCCACAAAATCCTAAACGAATACTTCGCGCATTTTAAAAGGCTACGTTATGAACAAAGACATGCGTGCGATTTATAAGACTTAAAATAAAGTAACATATAAACTTTTTGAGTTAAAGACACTTTATGGGTCTTAAACATTGCTCTAAATTACCACCAGCCACCAGATTGGTCGCAAACTTGACTTGGCACTTAGTTTCCTTTTCTCAATCAAGACAATGCTAAACTCCTAAACTTTAAGTACAGGGACAGGTACCTGGAGATCGCATTCTGTCTTTTTGGTTCCTCTCTTCCTACACACGAGAACAAACATATGAAATAAAGAGATTTCATTTTAAGACTGTCTAATACGGACTTCTTTATAGACTATAGGTTTTGAGAAGATCTTTATTGCATAGAATGGTACTATGTTAAACAAATTTTCTAAAGTTTAGAGGGAAATAGGAAAATATGATTAGAGGAATGCTTAGTTATGTTCACAAGGTTGAAATTTTGGGTTCGTCTAATCTAAATTTGGTCAAAACGAAACGCAGAGGGAGTTATTTGAACGGGATATTTTTGTCGGCCATTCAACCATTTATTTGAGTAATTCCAGCTGCGTTCTGCCGTTTTCTATTGCGTTTATTACCATGCAATGATGATCGTCAGATAACGTTCCCCAGTCGCAAACTTAAGCAAGACACTACCATAATTCTATAGCTGTGAGGCCAAACAGCACTAGCTTAAGTTAGTTGTGCTGACCGAAAACTTGCAACGGAAACATTATGACACAACTCATTGACAAGCAGAATATGGATACCAGGAATTAATTTGCTCGATAACAGCATTATAGTTGTGGCAGAGTATCAAAGATGAAGTTTAACAGACAGCGCTGTTAGTAATATTTTTACCCTCAGCATCTGTAGCTCTTGTTCTAATCTTTGGTTTGCCATGTGAAAACTCATTATCTCCTGTTGCAGAAGAGGGTCTGTCGCTAAATGAAACAAAGAACATGTATAAGAGAAGCAAGAGACGTCAGTTGCTAGCAGTAACAAAGTCAGGGCTCGAAATTATGCATGAAGCGGCGGAAAGGGGAACACGCGGATTCGAAAAGAGTTTCCTTACAACGCGACAGACTACATAAGCTCAGCACGCAATGATGAAGGAAACCAACGGGGTACTTTTAACAGGTGTTTCCTTTGTAAATGCTAAAAGCCAAAGAATGCTTTTCTGTTTCAATGACTACACTATTCGTGCAGTTAACATTATCATTATCATTATTAACGCTTTTAAGAAAGCAAAGCGACAGCAGAAAATAGCATTTCTGGCAGTTTCAATTAACAAGGGCGTGGGGTAGTTGATTTTGATGGCGTACGTTAGGGGATTGAAACTTTAACTGCGTCTAGTTGAAGAAAAACCCTAATAGAAAACTATGTACTCTTGGTATAGTGTTAAACGCGGGGCTGACAAAAGAATATATTCGCCCTAAACCATAAAAGTTAATGGGTTGTATAGAATACAAGCGGCTCAATTCCTTTACAATGAGGGACGAAAGGTAATGATGACACGAGTGTATACAATATGCATGTAATAAAAATTACAAACACCGTTGTCTGCTAGACTGTGTTCCTTACCGGGTGGTGGAGCCGGCCTTTGAACTGCTTGTATTCTTTGAGCTTCAAATTCCAAATCTCTTATTTGCGCCAGTATAGCAGGGTCATGGCCTCCTTTTTGAAAGTAGTCGTTCTTTAACATACTGCAAAGAGGATACACTGTAAATGGTACTAACTGTAAAATTTATTCGTAAGGTAGGGCAAAGTATGTCATTTAGTAACAGGGTTTGAGAGACAACAACCAAAGTCTAAACAGACAGAGAGAGACAGTTGACGATAAGGAGTTTACGATACCACAGTACAACAGCGTCAGCGGCATAAACGTCACTACTACTACTTGGCGTCCTTTGATTTACTTCGCTCACTTATTCAAATTTAGGCGAACTCTCCTCGAGCTGAATTCCTAGTCCGAAAAAGGACGAGAAATTCGTCGTCATTTAATTTGTTTACGTTTTCCACAGAAAATTTAAGTGGAAGTTATGTACCAAAAAGTGTGCTGCACGTGCAAACTTGTTGTTTTGCCATTTTAAGGTGATTTTACACGGGACGATTCGCAACGACTATTTTTTTGCGCAACACAACATCAAATTAAAAAGGACGTACATTAACGGCGGGTTGCACACTTTACTAGTCATTCAAGGGGAGAAAAATATGAGAACGTGACCACATATAATTATGTACTGAAAACTTACTTGAGTTCGTGTAAAACACTGCTCTGCTCAAGCTGAATCGGTGCAGCATCGTAATATCGCACTGGGGACTGGTAATATGGGATAACTTGACCTGCAATTCACAAAATCAAATAAATTCAGTTCAATGATTATTTTACCAAGGAATTAAACAGCTTTACCCTGACATAAGTCTCGTTTAAGATAATTGCCAACAAGGTAACAAGCGAGCCGCTAACTCGGCGGCAGCTTCATAATGCAACGCAATGTATAGCAAAATTTCTCAAATTCTGTTTAACCTTTTTTTGCCCATATTTGGGTGTAAGTAGTACCCCATATTTGGGCAGTGACGTCACGGTCTTGCATTTATTTACTCCTTGTGTTTCGAGGCCAGGTGAGCCAATGTGTAACTGTTGGTTGTGAATTGGTAGTGGAGTATGGATTACCTTTGTTGACTTGTTACGCAGGACCAAACAGGTGAGTAGGATTACGATTTCTTGTTTGAAACGGCTAATAGTGCCCTGTTTTGCAGCAGCTGATCAAGGAATAGGGTTCAACGCGCAAAGCGTGTTTTTTGCAGCTTGATTTACGTTGCGCCAACCCTCAGCTCCCGTGAGAAATGCAACAAATTTACGCACCAGATGGGCGAAAGGTTGGAATTTTTTTTTTCTTTTTCATTTTATATTTCTAACGTTTTGATACAATGGAGTTTCATAAGAGCTAACTTGCTCCAATTTACCAACAAAGTGTCAAGCTATGTTTTTGTTTAATAAAAGTGAACACCTACAAATTGTGCCCACATGCAAGTTGTTGTTTCAAACTTGGGTCACGTTATTAGCCACCTTGTCCACAGCGAAATCAAATTTAAACCTGTAAAGCTTGTAAAAAACAAAAACAACAAAAACCAACAAAAACAAATGGGCACATTTCACGAGAGTTAAACAAATTTTTCTTGTTTGCGCTAGCCGGAACGTACCCCTAGTATAGAGTAATATATAGATTTAACTAGGGCTCAAAGCGAAGCTCTCGATAATTAATATTTATAGTTTGCTCAAACAAAATAAACAATCGTGTATTGCTAGGCGGCAAAAGCAACGAGGAAGGAAATAAAACAACAATAGGTCTAATTAGCAAAAAAGCAACTCTGCACGTGCAGCACACTTCTTGTACATTTCTGCGGCGTTGTTTTGCACGACTACAACGTGAAACTTCCAGAAACTTCCTAGTGTGTTCTTGTTCATTTTTTGTTTGTTTGCTTGTTTGTTTTTTTCACTGCCGCTCATTTTCACCTCGGTGGCCGCTAGCATTTCTCATTTTCTCACCGCCGCTACAAAATTTTCATGTCGTGCTTCCAATAAAAAAATAATTTCCCCTTTCTTTTTTTATCTCTCGCTCGAGCTCTATGTGGCTCTTTTTCTCGTCGAGCTTCGCTGGCCTGCCGCCTACTTTCTCTTTTTCTGCCTTTCTCTTTCTCTATATTCCAAAAATTCTAACCAAGATCTTCACGGTTCTCCGCAAAAATTTTCGAGGATCCTCGTTCATAAGTCTTTGCGTGCATTTTGAAGATCTTTGCGGGAATTTTCATGAAGATCTAAATTGTAAAATCCTCAAAGATCTTGGCAAGATCATTGAAGATCCCAACGGATAATGTTGGTTAAAAAATTCGTCCGTTCAACAATTTGCTCGGCGTCCAAGCAAATTTTTGAACGGACGAATTTGGAATGGACCCGTGTAAAAGGGTCTTAGAATAGACAAATACGACCAACAGCGACTGGGTATGAAAAACTTCAAAATTTTAATGTCACGCGTGAGGCAACCAACGAATAGCTTACGAATTGCATACCTCTTCCGTATCTCTCTGATTCTGGTCTCGAAAACTGTCTGTAAGAAAAAAAAGAACAAAACAAAAACAAACAAACAAAGAGTCAATTATGAAGTTACATATTCATAAATATTTTGAATCATCTTAACTAGCAAACAACTTGGCATTCTGGGCGGGTTTATTCAAACTTGGGAGTTAATGCGCAGTTTGAACTCAGATATGGCAGCGTAAAAAGCCTATATAAAATTTAACGATTGGATGCTCTAAAAAAATGATAGAGAAAATTATCAGAGAGAATGCTTTTGAGCAAAAGAAAACGAAACTCGCATGTAATTTAACTCCGGGTTAGCGCTAAACGACCTTCGAACAACAAGACCCTGATGTTTAGGGAGTCACTGTAGATGGATTTTTAAACTAAATGTATGCAGTGTAGTTCTAAGTTGTACCTGGGCTTTCGTGGTTCAGGACTCTTTGAGGCCGCAGAAGCTGCGCTATGGGGAGGAGATTTTGCCGTTACTTTTAACAAGTTTACTTTCGACTGCTGTGCATTGAACTTCCTCCTAAAAACAAAATAATATAGTATTAAAAAACTTACTGATAATTCATAAAGAAAAAAAAAGAAAGAAAGAAATGTGCAATGAATGTCTTTATATCTGATAAAAACACACGTAAATTTTACGTCTAATTTTTTGGACCAAAATAGCCCAAATCTAAATATTAGTGCAAGAATGAGTTGATCTACACATGTATATCAGAGATTATAAAGCCGTTCAAAAAACTCGTAGTCGTGTATTACCAGAAGTAAAAACTCTCGGCTTTGCCTCGAGTTTTTAACCCGCTAATACATTCCTGCTCGTTTTTTAAGCAGTGCATAATAATAAATTAATTGATTAATGTATGCCAAGATAATTATAGCAAACTAGTACATGCATGTACTTCTAAACGCCCCGTTCGCCTTTACTGGCCTCACTACATGTAAACCTGGTCAATATACATTGTACATTGTAGCACACATAAGCTTTTTCAACGAACAGAGTCATGTGACCAGAGCTGTGCAGGGAATGTAGTAGGAGATTTTCGCAAAAAGTGACAATGAACACAACACGAGTCATCCTCGCTTTTAATGCCACAACACAGGCCACGTTTTCCTTAGACAAATTTCTTACTTTTCTTCGTCTTCTTTGAAGTCCAAGTATCTCTTGAGACCATCCAGTTCCACAGCTTGTTTGTCCTGCATGAAAACATCAAAATAATAGTCCCGTGAGAAAGAGAGTTTTATCACGGATCACCGCTTCTTGAACTTCACACCCGGACTCTACATTACTTTGTCATTCTTAAAATTTCAGTTTTCTAACCATGCATCTTGCTCTTCCCCTCCCACTCCACCCAGCTAGTCCCGTCCAATGTAAGATAAAAAATGGTAGCGATATTGTTTTCAATAACCATCACAAGGCTGGCTTTCTTAAGGGCATTTGACATTAGAGTAAAAATTGGCCGCCCAGACCCGACTAGTCATAAATTAAGAGAACTTTTACTTTAATATACAGTCAACTCCTTTTATAGTGGACACTGTAGGAACCTTGAGTTAAGATCCTCATTATTCTGTAACAGCGGGAGTTTATTTCAGTCAAACATATGTATTTTATTTTTGCCTGGGATTTAGCTGCTGTCCATGTATTATTGAGGAGTTCATTATAGCGGGGTGTCCACAAGGCGAGAGTTGTCCGTATTTAATCATGACTATTCATCTAGAACAGTTCATGTACCTACTAAATTGTGTGCATGGCAACAATGGATACTTTCCAAGAAACTGAACGAAAGCCTATTTCTATTCATTTCAAAAATGAAAAGTTGTCCACCTGGTCCCAGTTAACCCAAGCCCCAATATCCACAAGCAAATCCTCCAAACTGATCTCTATACATTTCTTTAAAGAATGAGTTGAGAGAAAGAATTTGAGAAAAGATCAGAACATTTTCTCTTTGGTGATCACATTTAATTAATTCTCATAACCTAATCTCTTGACATTGTATGGATATCGTTAGGACAAAATTGAAGTTGGTCACTATTGGAACTTAAAGGGTTAATACCCTTTAAGTCTCAACAATTTCAATTGTTCAAAAGGTGGATAGTGCTATTTATTAGATAAATCTCTTTCCACTTGATAGCGCAATTGGTTTCCCTGATATTTATCCACTGGATAGTGATTTTTTTAATCTCCGGTGGATAGCACTATCTGGCTTTTCAACAACTGGGGCCAGGCCAGTTTTAATTTTTAACATGATAACACGTACACCAGCAAAATACACTGTATTACAATCTCTAACTTACCAGAAAACCTTGAGAAGGGATTCTTTGCTGACTTTTTAGTCCTAAGCTATTCATCCTT
>CALNXI010001617.1:82822-115334 GCA_942486025.1 Porites evermanni | reverse complement strand
CGGGCGTGTGTTTCTTCGCTGACAGTCTATACATCTCCTTAACACTCGTCGCACTGCTGACCTTCCTTTGACCACCCAGAATGTTTCTCTTAAAGAAGACAAAACACATTCTTGACCCATTTGACCTAAACTCTCATGATACTGCTTGATAATCAGATCCGTCACATGATGCTTGTAGGGAAGGATAATAGGGTGTTTCTTCTCATAAGGAACAGGGGCAAGTGCTAGTCGGCCACGAACCCTCAGCAAACCATCCTCTAAGCGTGGGTTGAGCTGATGCAACGCAGTTCCTGCCTTTCGAAGGACCCTTTTAACACAACCATCTGCATCGCAACTTCCTGCTGATGAGAGAACCTCGATGACTTGAGGGAAAGACACTTGCTGTACTTCCTTGAGGATTTCTTTCTCGGCCTCCTGAAGCTCTGCCACCTTCAAGTAGCCATATTTCACGAATGGCACTTCGCCGCTCTGGACTTGGGATTCACTCGAAACTAAAGCGCTCCTCTTACTCAGCTGAACTTTCAGTAAAAGGTACGCCTTGTACCGCAACAACCAGGCTACAGCCCTTTTCAACTTCCACCAAGACGAGTAACGTGCTATTAAGGGCTCCAGGTATTTACTTTGAACAACAACGGTGTAAACCTGAGTCTCCTTCCTGACTTCAGGGTCGTCATCTTTCAATGCTGGAATTTTAACCATCCTTGGTCAGATGCTCTCATTTCCCCAAAGAAACTCCGGACCTCTCAACCAACGATCATTTTTCAACATGTCATCCAATTTAAGTCCCTTTGAGCCATCATCTCCAGGATTATTATCTCTGTTTACATAATGCCACTCGGAGTGGGAAGATCCATTATCTATCACCGTCAAACGATTGGATTCGAACGTGTGGAATCTTTTTGATTCGTTGTTGATACACTTCAACACCGACATTGAATCGGTCCAATAAAGCACTTTCTGGAAGTTCATATCCAATTCTTCACGGATAATCTTAGAGAGTTTCACGGAGATGACTGCAGCTGTCAATTCCAACCTTGGAATTGAAATCTCGCGCACTGGGGCTAACCTTGCCTTTCCCATTACAAATGCACAATGAATTCGACTGTTCTCGTCCTTCACACGGAGGTATGCAACCGATGCGTATCCTTGACGAGATGCGTCTGAGAAAAGGTGTAGCTGTACTTCTTTTACTTCGCCAAACTCTCTGGGTCTGAAACAACAATCTACTTGCACTTCCTGTAACTTGGGAAGATCATCCAGCCATCGCCTCCACTGGATCTTCTCAGCCTCCCCAATGAGATCATCCCAACCAATGTTTTTTCTACTAAGGGCTTGCAACAACAGTTTGGCTTTCATGATGTATGGTGCTATAAAACCCAGGGGATCAAAGAGAGAACTAACGACTGACACTATTCCTCTGCGTGTCATTGGCCGCTGATTAGCAACTTGAAGGATTTTCTCCAAGACCTCCCAGACAAATTTGTCTTCCTCTGTGTTCCATTTGAGACCTAGAGCAGATTCGGTCGGCAATTTCTCTAAGTCCAAGTTTGCAAATGACTTAGCCCTTTCAGATTCTGGAATCGCTGCTAGCACATCTCTGTCATTGCTATACCACTTTGTCAAATGGAAACCACCTCTTGTTAGTAGCTCCTGGAGTTCACTCACCAGCACAACTGCCTTCTCGGTAGTGTTTGTTGACTTCATCATGTCGTCCACATACATGTTACGCTTGACCGTTTCCACTGTCTGTTCCTCGAACCCTTCTCCATGTAACTCGGCGGTTTTTTTCAAACAGAAATTAGCAATACTCGGGGAAGATGTGGCTCCAAATAGGTGTTTAACCATTCTATATTCTTCCAATTCTCTAGACAAGTCTACATTGGGCCACCACAAAAATCTAAGTGCATCACAGTCCTTAGGTTCCACCAACACCTGATGGAACATCGCTTCAATGTCAGCTACCACTCCAACGGGCTCTTGTCTAAACCGACTAAGGACACCCACTAATTGATTTGTTTGATCAGGTCCTTGTAAAAGTTGTTGATTCAATGACGTCCCTCCGTACTTGGCAGCACAATCATAAACGACTCTCACTTTGGCGGGCTTTAAAGAGTGAGTTACGGGATGATGAGGTAGGTACCACACCGGTCTGTCCTTTACTTCTAACTCTCCATCGGGGACCTTTTCAGCGTGTCCACTTTCAATGTAATCAGCCATTGTTGTCTTGTATTTCTCCAACAAGGCTTCGTCCTTCAGGAGTCGCTTCTTTAGAAGCAAACCTCTTCGCTCTGCAACTACCCTGTTGTTACGTAAAAATGGTGGCTCATGTCGCCAAGGCAGGGTAACCTGAAAGTGTCCATCTACCATCTTAAGAGTTCTCTCCATTATTTCTAGGGCCCTCTTGTCCTCCAACGATGCACAAACTCGCGTCTCGACTTCGCAGTTTTCAAAACCTGTTCTCCACAGTCGCTCTAACTGTTGACTAAGCTCATCGTCCCGAGCTTGACGATCAATTTCATCTATCCGTAAACGATGCTTGGGTTCATTGGCATTACATTCTAGTTCGAGGACACAGTTCATGTCTGCAACATTTTCTTCATAAGCATCTTCACTGTTTAGCCCTGTAGACAACACAACACTCTTCTTGTGGTCTTTGCAAAGAAAATAATCTTCAAAATCTAAACCACCTGCGCACACAACAGAGCTATCTTCCATACGTAGGTAGTTGACTGAGCGTTCGGCGGTACAGCTTTCTCCACCAACAGGACCTATCACCGTCCATCCCAGGCTGTACCTAATTGCTACTGGTTCTCCTTTGCCACCAGCTCGGCATTCTAACGGCAAGAACAAGCTTGGGTTGTCTTTAAGACCAACAATTAACATGACACTTGTGATGTCCAACTGTCGTAACTCAATATCACGCAAATGAGGCCAATTTTCAAGGTCCTACTTCTTGGCTATACAGCTCTCAGTTATAGGCATATGCTTGACTGTCCTGACGCTTGAAAGCTCCACTGTCACTGATTCATCCATTGACATCACCACAAGATCTACTTGTTGACTTTCCACTCTGGTTGAGCCCGTCATCCCTGCTAAAGTGAAGTCCAGCCTCGTGCCACTTGCACCCAATGTCTCCTTCAACTTTTCATGGCAAAGAGTCACTTCTGAGCCACTGTCCAACAACGCATATGTTTCAACAGGTATCAAATTGCTACCTTTGGCTAGGACCTTGACTGGAACAACACTAAGACAGACTCGCTCGCCGGCCCCAGTTGCAGCAGTTACGGCAGCACCTTCACTAGTTACTCCACTGGTTTCACTGTTGGTGTTCGCCCTTGTTTCTTCCTGATTAAGCTGGCGTGGATTAACACTTGGTGGGGTTGAATCTGCTGGAGGGGGGTGTAGCAGTGTGTTGTGTTCCTTCTTACATCCATCCACTTGACATTTGAACTGAGTTTTGGGGCAGTTTCTTGCAAAATGACCGCTCTGGAGACACTTGATACAAAGGCTTTGTTCATGCACTACTTTCCATCTGTCTTGATGAGATTGCTTCTTAAACTTATCACACCTCCACAATCCATGCTGACCACGACAAACGGTACAAGCAGGCATTGTTTGGTTCTGTCCCCAATTTCCCTGTCGACCTCGGACACCTCCAAATAGTGACATGAGTCTTCGAGGATTTCGACCTCGTTGGTCTCTCCGATTCACATTCTCCCTTCCTTCGAAGGAGCAGCGTTAAGATCCTCTCCAAACTCATTATTAACAAGCGCAGCTCTGTCCTTTAAGTGTTTAAGGAAGTCTGCAAACTTAGGTTTCGCTCCAAATGAAATAATCCTTCCTGCACATTCTGTCCACTCGACCCTCATAAACAGTGGTAGCTTCTTGTTCAGTTCCCTTAACGTATTCGTGTGGTTCAAATCACTGACGTATTCAGGCCCCATGCCTGACAGTGTTCTATTGGCAACATCTAAATGGCGCGCAAATTCAAGTAAACTTGCTCCATCCGACTGCTTCAAGGGAGGTAGGTCTTCCAACTTCTTGATATGTGCTTTGGCTATGATGTGAGGTAGTCCAAAGTTTTCGCGTAAGGTACTCTTTGCTACATAATATCCCTCGTCTACCGGTAGATTCACATAACTTTCAATGGCATCCCTTGCCTTGCCATAACAGTGTTGGATTAATAGCTGTAATCTCCTAGAGTTGTCGGGGTTATCTTTCTCTAAGCAGGTTTCAAAATTGTGCATGAACGAGACATACTTTATAGGGTCTCCATCGAATCTCATGTACTCAATCCTTGGGGCAGAAACAACTTGACGCAGTGCTTGTACTATCTCTCCTCTGCTATCTGGTGTCACCGATAATGGTTCTCGCATAACATTCTGCTGGGACTGCACCAGGGGTCTGGGACCAGGGTACCTGAGTTGGCCATTGTGAGTACTCTTTGGTGTTAAAGTGGGTTGTTAATGGTGTCTGTACTTGTTGTGATAAATTTGGCACTGATGGAATTACAGGTGGATTTCTCAATGCTTCAGTGTCCTTTGCGTTATTCGGTTGCTCTGTATGTTTACCTGTTCCAGCTTCATCAACATAAACTGTACGCTCGGTTCCTGAGAACACTGGGTTGGGCACTGTAACGCTTGCTGATTGAAATGTCTTAGCAGGTGAATTCATGATTCTCTCGTTGTCTCTTAATGCAGGTACCCGCTCCAGAGGTGCAAGCTCTTGTACTAGTTGTTCGTGTGGCTCAATTAACTGAGACTGAGCCACATTCTCCGCCTGATTCCCATGTGGATGTAAAGGGTTCCTCAGGTATAAGCTCTGCTAAACGCTCCCTATACTGACTCTTCCTGCATTGATTCTCAAACTCTTCATACACATTAAGACTCGCTTTAGCCCGCTCCTCCTCCACCTTAGCCTCCAACATGTCCTTCTCAAATTGAAGATCACTTAATTTGCGCTGTAACTGTTGTTCCTGCAGCACTTGCTTGGTCTTCAGTTGGGCTAGGAAAAGTTTTTCCTTTTTCTACGCCACTGCTAATGAAGCTGAACTTGAGCCGGTTGACCCGCTTTTCGTACTCTTCCTTGACTTTCTTGCATAGGATTTTAAGTCATTCTCTCGTTTCTCAATACTAGATGTGACTTGGAATTTCCATGTTTCAATTTCATTGTCAAATGTTGCTTTCTTTGACATCTGCTCCTTGTAGTTAGCGTCAGCCCTTTCAACTTCCTCATAACGACCAAGAACATCAAGACATTCAATGTACTCTTCATGGGTGTTCACGATTCTCCTCCAAGCTTCTTCATACGAATCTCGCTTTAATTGTAAGTCCTCCAAAGTTCCACAGTTCTCAATTATCGCTTGAATGTTCCCTCGCAGTCTCGTGAGGGTTGCAACATAACCTGCACAGGAATATTTCAATGTATTTGCCCTCTCAGCTGTTCTACTTTCAAAATCTGTATTAGATGGTACTTTAACTCGGGAACTTCTTCTTAATTGGGTTCCAAGTCTGCCCTCTGACAAAGTTTTCTGGACATTTTGTTGTTCAGTTTGTCAGCAACAGGCACTGATCGAACAGACATTTTGCTCCACTGTACTATTGGCCACAAAACCAATAAACTCCAAACACAAACAAGATGGCTATTGTCACATACCTTAGAAATCCACTATTTTCTCTGATAGCAAATAAATAATATAAACTTCCCACACAAATCTCAAAGGTTGTACATGTAAAACAATTCTCGCAAAGCAACGAGCGTGATGCAGTGTCAAATAACACGAAAATCGTACGCATAAACCAATGTTCTCCCCGAGAACAAAACGATCCAAAACGTTCCCAAACAACTGAATGAGCAACAAATCCACACGTAAATAAGACCAATCTCTGTTAGAATATCGTTCTCTGCGAAGAGCTGAACTAGACGTAAGCTTGAATCATCAGTAGACGTGGACACAATTCCAATGAACGCGACAAGGTTCCAAATGCGACAAATCACAACAAATTCTTGTCAAATAAATGTTCTCCCTGAGAACAAAACGATCCGAAACGTTCCCACACACTTGAATGAGCAACAAATCCAGACGTAAATGAGAACCAATCCCTGTTAGAATATCGTTCTCCGCGAAGAATTGAACTAGACGTAAGCTTGAATAATCCGTACATGTGACACAATTCCAATGAACGCGACAAAGTTCCAAATGCGACAAATCACAACAAATTCTTGTCAAATAAATGTTCTCCCTGAGAACAAAACGATCCACATGCAAATGCGAAAAATAACAGATAAATACTTACTTGATGCCGTGCTTTCCTTGAAAGCAAGTTCAAAATCCGATCAATGAAATTCAAACTCGTCAAAGCTGTGTTCTCCCTGAGAACCCAAACATCATTCGATTCGGCGAACAGTTCTTCAACTGTGAGTTCCACAAATTGAACCCTGATTAAAGCATTTTATTCCCTGAATATTGCTTCCTGTACTTGCACCAAAAATGTCACTTTAAATATACAGTGAACGTGTCCTTGTACTTGTACTTGTACTTGTACATTGAAGAACTGTTTGCTCTTGCAGAAAAAACAACAACAAAAAATGGCGCCTAGCTCTACCATGTGCTCTCCGGTCACATGAGTATCATGTGACCGGAAGTGCGAACCAAATGCAAATAAAAACCAAAAAAAAGGGAAAAATATAACAAATAGAATAAAATAAACTGACGACGGTCGGTAGTTACATTACAAGTCCGGTGACAAGATCAGTGGAGTGTATAAAATTAATCCTGATGGTTTGGGCGAATTTGAAGTGTTCTGTGATCAGAAACAGCCGGTACGGGGGGTGACAATTCTAACAAAGGCTGTTTGGGCAGTCCTATGAATAGCTTTATGTCCTCCCGGAAATTTGGACGACCCTCCCGAATTTTTCGGTAGCATTACCCATGTTTAATGTTTAACTTCGCAAAATTGTTTTAACAATTAAAGATTTTTTGCAGCTTCTTGTTAATTATGTAACTTGTTGATTATCCAACCTTAGCCGTTATTTTTTCGTTTAGAGGAGTTGAACACTGGAGGTATACCCTGCGAGCAGTGGTTTAGCGTCCGGCCTGAGGAAACAACTGCTCGCAGGGTACTGGGGGTATCATGTTGACACAGAAAGACTGTCCAACTTTTTAAGTATAAAAAATCATGGGGTCTTTTTTTAATCACCGACAAATCAGGCAAGCGCTGAAGGGGCCAGCCACTAGGGGGGTCTGGGGGCGTGCTCCCCCAGAAAATTTTGAAATCTTAGAGCTCTGAAACGTCATTTCTAGTGTTCTGACAGGACAAATTCTGTCCAAATTGTTCTCTAAATCAATTGTAATTTTATGCTTATTTTTATTGGCGTGACTTCGCGTAGACGTAGTCGATTATATTTTATATTTTGTGCAGTTTTTGAAATTGTTCTGGATATATATCACTTTCAGCTAAGTATACTGATAGTATGTGCCTTGCACCGGCACGGTTCTTGTGTCAATCCGCTGGGGATTGCACGTGGTCAATCGCACTCCAACTGCTATTTTGGTTGGAAACGTTGCTGCTTGGTCTTTTCATTTCATGGGGAGTTAAGCTGTTTTCATGTGCCAAAATACACAAAATACAGCGCATACACAGGGTGCATATCACTGTGCATATATATTGTTTGATAACATGTAGTATCAAATCTTTGCTCAATGTCCCGAAAATATCTCATATTTCCCGAAAAATTTCCCAGGTTTCCCGATTCCCGGCAAAATCTCCAGATTCCCGGAATAAGTTTTTGTTTTTCTCCCGAGACAGCCCTTGTTAGAACTGTCACCCCCCGTGCCGGTGGAGGTTGGACAGTGTTTCAGAACAGACGAGATGGCTCTGTTGATTTCTTCCTTGCTTGGAATGATTACAAACGCGGTTTTGGTAATCTGAACGGTGAATTTGGCTTGGTTTGGATAAGATACAACGGTTGACTGTAAGCGGTGGTTATAAACTCCGTGTCGACTTGGAAGACATTCATGGAAAAACTGCATTTGCCGAGTACAGCTCCTTCTCTGTGACAAGTGAGAGAGTGAAATACCAACTGAACTTGGGAAGTTATACGGGTAAGTTTATGTAAGACTAAAAAAGAGTCAGTCGGCGAAAAATGTTGCTAATTGGCAAATACAATAAGGCCATCCCCCTTTTTTTTTTTCGTTTAGCGTCGAATGCGTTTTCTGATATTGGGTCGGTCGGTCGGATTGAAAAAAAAAATCACAAGAAGTCGGAATAGAAGGCCCTGGTAACCCAGGACGACATTAAAAGTTAACATTCAATGCACAATATACGGTAAAAAATGTTCATGTTTTTGTTCCTGTTGTTGTCTGTGCTGTTAGTATGCCCATTTTTAGCTATTTTTCAGATTAACAGGATTATTTCAAGTGAAAAATGGTTTAACTACGTTCTTACTTTTTTTTGGAAAATGCCGAAAATTTGGGTCGGTCGGACGACGCTAAACGGAGAAAAAAAAGGATGGCCTAAAAGAAGAAAAAAGAATGCAAGAAAATAATATTTTTTTCTTGGAATTGATCGCGATTGGAATGTGGAAGTTATCAGAGTGATTTTTACAACAACAATTGACCTTATTTATAATGTCATATTAGATCAAAACGTTTTAAAAGGATTGGCCCAGGTCTTGAGAGTTCAGAAATAATTAACAATTAATGAATGAGGCTGAGTTTCTTATGAAGAATTATGGAGATCGAGGAGGGTGTTATCCGTTAGAGGGCGTAGGGCGAGGCGGATAACACCCTTCGAGATCTCCATAATTCTTCATATGATACGAAAGCCGAATTCAAAAATTGTTTTATTATTCATTCAAAATAATTCCTAGTTTAAAAACAAAGCTAAAACATGCTTACCTCAATCGATGTTAAGTTCACCTTCTTTAGTGCACGTTTAGGGTTGTTCAGCTCCGCGAATATTCTCCAAATAGCAGATATCGCCCTTCGAGTTGTGTTCTTGTTGTTCTTGCCATTTTTTTAGCTATAACTTCGCCTAGTTCTTACTCTTGAAACGAGTGAAATGTCTGCCATTTCTTGTTTTCGCAGCCAAAACAACTCACCCTCGTCCCCAGGTCTTCTCGGTTAACAGTGCATCAACCTGCAAGAACACTGCATTTTTGACGTCATCTCCTCGTTAAACACAAAATTCTTCCAAATTTGGTCCTCCGTAACTGGTTATGGTGAATTATGCGTGTGCTTTTAGCCAATCAGAATCGGGGAAATATTTTGAATGAATAATGAGGGTATTTAATTGAATTATCAGCAAGCACAAGATCTCTGGCGGTTTCGTAGCTTTACCAAATGTTGTTTTAAATGTTCCTTTTAAGACCTGTCGAAAGACTTTTTAATTCTGTGTTAAGAAAACCTATAAGTGTTTCGTCTCGTTTGGATTAATTAGAGACTGAGGTTGTTTAATATGCAGGAGTGAAATCGACCAGTTCAAAAACTCTGCGAAATATAAGTTAGACCTATTTAAATGTTTTCAAAACATAGCCAAGAAAACTCTTAATGATGCTGACAGTTTTAATGACTGTCAGCCATCTTTATCAAAACTTGAAAATCGTCAAAGGTGTCAGGAGCCTTTTAAGGCTCCTGACACCTATTTAAAAATAGGCTTCTGAAAGTTTTATAGTTAGACCTAAGTTAGACAGATATTTCGCTTTTTTCCCCTTTTGTAGGAACCGCTGGTGATGGGCTTGAGTAGTATAGGAGGGAAAACAATAGAAATGTGGTGGCGGTGGTGGTGGAGGGAAAACAATAGAAATGTGGCGGTGGTGGTGGTGGTGGTGGAGGGTAAACAATAGAAATGAGGAGGAGGAGGAGGGAAAAATGGGAATAAAAAAATTGCGGAAGGAAAATAGCAAAATTGTGAAAAGGAGAGGGTTAAGTAAAACATTGTTTGCAGTGTAAAAAAGAGCTATTTTGCCTTTTCCCTCATTAATATGCACGAAAACGGGCGGTTTTTAGTCACTTGCCCTTGATCCTGTTAGTGTCGTCGTCGTTTATCCTGTTCTCCTAGTTTGTCTTTGCCCTCATTAATATGCACGATTTGCCCGCCAAAAGTCAGTGAACCGGAACTAGTACAATCACAGCAGCAGGAAATAGGACTTGCATAATTACATTACGCCTCCTTGATTTTATAACTAACCAATCGAAAACGAAGACGTTTATCGACCTTAAAGTAACTAGAAAACCTAAACCAACTAAAAATAACACATGACCTTATCTTAATGGCATCCCTGCGCATTTTATTCATGAGATCAAGACAAAAGGTTATGACGTCATTGGCGTTAAATTTATTCCTGCGCACGCTAATGAGATTCCTGCGCAAAAAGGGGCCATAAAACATCCCTCCTATACTACTGGCTTGGTGTGCATCGTGGTATGTCATTTTCCACCAAGGATCGTGATAACGATAAAGAAAGTGCAAACAGTGCCTTGGAACATAAAGGCGCCTGGTGGTACAACGGTTGTCACCATTCCAACCTGAATGGTCTGTACCTCAATGGTAAGAACGATTGTTAAGGAATGCGCTGGCTCAGTTGGCCAAAGGGTAGCTGCTACTCTGTCAAGAAAACCGAGATGAAGATAATTCCGAAAGATTTTTGAGATATTTCTGGCACTTTGTGTTAAGTGAAGTGTAGGTCTCTGGAGATCTTAAAATTTTAACATTAAATGTTTTAAACCAAGTTAAAATTAAGTAATCTTTCGCTATACAAATGTATTGAAAAACGCCAGTTTATTCAATGATTCTGAGTTACATTCATTTCTTGTTAATCACACTTTAATAAAGGCGCTTCAATAAAAAAAATAAATCGCTTAATTAAATTCATTTATCAGATTGTTGTTCTAAACCGGTTTGAAATGAAACAGCAGCCGTTGCATTTTAACCCAGCCATTGAAAGCTTCTTTGAAGGAAATTTTCCTGTGACACTGTTATTTATAAGCTGTTCAAAAATTCTAAATTTTGAGTCTGTGAAAACCCAGGTTTGGAACCTTTTCCCAAAAACTGCTAGAAGATGAAATATTTCTTCGGAGCCATCCTGTTCATTTGCCTCCTCGTGGTACTTGCACGGCTTGACAGAAAAACCGATGAATGCCAAAGGCGGGAGAAAATTGAACCACTTCGAGTTTACAGCCCAGAGGTGTCGCCAGGAACATATGGCGGAGATTTACAAATGAGTTATTGATTGTTGTAGCTCTGAGTTTTTGGTGACAACAAAAAAATGCTCGAATTAGCACACCCCTTCCAACTCGCACCTTGCAGCCCCCCTCCCCCCAGGCCAAATATATCAAGTAAGCCCCACCACGGACACGATACCACTCTCAACTGACTGTACGGTGTACATTACATACATTTTTCAATGAGTGCATAGCCTGCGTGGCAGGCGTTCGAAAGGGAAGGGGAAGGGAATTGGGGCGCGAGACCGCCCGCGAGGAAGGAGTGAGGAGGGAGGAGAGGAACGCCTGCAAGCAAGCCATTGTTTTCGCCATCTCGCCTACTAATTGACAAAATAACAACTAGCTGTCAAATAAGTCTGGCCGCGATGCACGTATTCTAGTCATATTTCTCGTATTGATTTTCTTTTGTTTTCCTAAACAGAAATCTAAAGTGAAGGAACTATAAACAAGAACGCGCTCTGCTTGGAAATTAGATCGAGAAATGAGGACGCTATTAATTCTACGCGAAACAGGATTTACTCGCTAAAGGTTTTTTACTTCCTACAATATCGACGTCGATACTTTTTACTTGTTTCTCAATTCATTTAGTAC
This sequence comes from Porites evermanni, assembly GCA_942486025.1. NCBI lineage: Eukaryota > Metazoa > Cnidaria > Anthozoa > Scleractinia > Poritidae > Porites > Porites evermanni. Next base: position 103,519 of record CALNXI010001617.1, on the reverse strand, counting down.
GCGTGTTAGCGACGCACAGAAATACGTCTGCTGTCGCAGGCTATAAACCTGCATCAATTACACGAAAATTCAAGGGCCTCGACTCCAGAGAAATTACATCATTGCCAGAGATAAAAAACGTTTTTTACATGGTACGTCATTTCAATCATCGCCGAAAATAAATCGCATGCTCATCACAAGAAACATTTGCATACAATGAAGGTTTACAACACCCGACCATCGCACTTTTGCTAACTGATATTCTTGTTTTTTTTTTCGACCACTCAGTAGTGTTCACTTGTTCCAAAGTAATCGACGTTTTCAAGCGATAGAATTCGTGGACCGACAAGTTTCGAAAAAGTTCTAAATTTAATCTTTCCTAAGCTTTCTTCGCAAAACATGCGTGGCTTCGATCACGCAACGATTCTTAGTCCCAGTTTCCATGGCCTCCGCAAGGAACGCCTAGCACAATGACCCCCGATTTGTGTACAAAATACAAAAAAACTTCAAAAGCATGAAATACTCGTTTTAAATGACAATTTAGCTAGATATTTTAGTTAGAGCCCAGCTTAGCAATAAATGTTGAGAACATCCGAGAGAACAACTGCGTACGTGTTCTAAACGAGTCCCCAGTCGTGTTGGTCTGTCAACACCTTTTCAACTGTCAGATGAAACAACAACAAAAAATAATTTATGCAACGATTCTTAGTCCCAGTTTCCATGGTCTCCGCAAGGAACGCCTTACACAATGACCCCCGATTTGTGTACAAAATACGACAAAAAAGCCTGGGGGGGGGGGGTACTTCAAGAAAAATTGGGTAGGGGTTGGCGACACGGTTCCTGAACCCTTACCCTATTTCAGACCAAAATCTGTGATTTTTCCAACCCTATTTCTGACCTGATCAAAAATTTGATACCCTATTTAGCTCTAGTTCAGACCTTAAGCCCTGGAGCCCGGCGGGTGACCGGAGCCCTAAACAAGCTGTTACAGCACGTACGCGGTTGGCGTAAATATTAAAAGGGAAATGGTCTTATCGCCAAATAATGAAGTAGCTTCTTCTAAAAAACATACCCAATTCAAGACTAGAGTGCACAAATCATACCCGATTTCAGACCAAAACGGCTAAAAAAAGATACCCTTTGGCGCCGCACATTTCTAACGCGTTGCTGATTATGAGTCTCGCTGCTTACGCAAGGGAGACTAAAAACGTTCCTTGAAATTTGCAACGACGCGTACCGAGTTACATAAACTCCAGCATAAATCTATTCAAGTTGTTGCTGAAGAAATCTGGTAAACTATTTAAAAGAAATGTAGCGGCTCTTCGCAAATTTCAATGCAATGTTTGTGTGAGAAAAAGTAAAACACTTTGCCGTCACTCACTGAATTTCTATCAGGACGAATTGCAGCACACAAAAGAACGCTGGTAGCGGGGAAAGACTGAGAGTCTGCAAGAAGGCAGCAATTAATTATTAAAGTAAGTTCCTAGCTGAGGGTTATAGTTCGCTTCGTCTTCAACAATCTTGCCGTTGATAACGCGGGTCAAACAGCAGATAACAAGCACACAGGCAGCATGATTTTTCTTTTCTTTCTTCTAGTGAGTAAAACCGACAAGCCGTTAGTAGATGATACTTTTCAAAACTAGTCAGTGAAACTCATCTGCTTACAGGCCTTTTCCGTCATACGGTTCTTTAGCTGCTTTTATTTTCTTTTCTCCTTGTAAGCTTAAATTGATGCTGGCCTCCAACGAGAAATTCCCGTAGAGAAATCTCATCACGCCTTACTAACAACATATGTTGAGTTACTCAAATGGCGTGATGTTGTTTTCAACCAATCGGAAAAAGGTATTAAGTCGAAGATTGACATTTCATTAATTCTGACCAATCACTATCTCAATGTCAGAATCTGAGCGTGAAAAATGAAGAAAACAATGGTCTCCTTTCAGGCGTTCCTTTCCTTTCTCCCTCAGCTCGCGCGCCGAAATTCCCCCTTCCCAGTTCCCTTTTAACTCCTGCCACGTAGGCTAACATGGCGACTCCATACAAGGCTTCAGGGGGAGTATAAATAGTAGATACTTTTGTTTTTTGGCCATCCTAGCTTAAGAAGAAAAAAAAAGACTCGATTATGATTAGGGATTTACAACCTTCCCTAACTGAAAATGTCAGCAGTGAAAAATTTTACCCTTTTTAGTTTGCATGCTTTTTCTTTTATATATGTTTTCTATATGTATGTTTTATATATATTTTCTATATGTTATCTTTTGTTTCTTTAATTAGTTACTTATTCTACATTTAAATTTTGGTTGTTATTCAACAGTTTAATATTTCTGAAGATGTACTGGGGGTTGCAACATACGAAACGTCAAGATAAAGTTTTTTCTCTCTTTCCAGAAATGCATTTATATTTCCTTATGTTCATCACCACAGTTTGCTTTTTGTTTCTTCTTATTGGAGGCTTTATAAATTTAGGTAAAACGTTTTTCCGAACATTTCGCATGTGAAATATCGCACAAACCTGAGAGGTTTTTTGTTTATTTATCTTTTTTCATTTCCCAGTTTCTGGACTTTTGTATTGAATGGTTTGCATTTTATTTTTGATGGCGTGACAGTGAAAGCTAGAGAATAGATTTTGCTCATTAATTGGGCTATGTCACACTATTTGAAAAACCCAAAACGTTTTTCGCATCCGATTGAATTCCAAAACCATTGATCCAGTTTTGTTTTTTAAGACTATATGTAAGCATTTAGAAACTATTTCCTGTCGCCTGTTGACGGATGGCAAGGAAAGACATGGATTGAAACTTGGCCAACTTTCTCAAGTTTTGCCATGCCTGCAAAAATCACCAAAAAAGGTTATGGTTAGTGCTCCCTAATCCTGATGAAATTTGTTTGACATCTTTTTCTAAACTCTACAGGCGCAGTTTGTGTATTGTTAAAGGTACTAAGTAATGACTTCAGCACAGAATTGACCTAACAGGCAGTCGTATTTCCTCGAATAATAGCTTGGGGCGATTATTCAATTCGAGGGAAGGCAATTATTCGAGGGAGGCGATTATTTCAATTACTCACTGGAAGTCGTGGCCTAAATATTTTGCTTTATTATCCCTGAACATGGGCTTTTTAAGTGTTCCAAAGCTGGTTAATTTCCTTGATTAATTTTCAGAGCTTGAATCTTCACTGATCAGTTTTGCTAAATCAGATTCCTCCCACAAGGAGGGGTTAAAAGAAAGAGAAGATGGCGAGAGAGGTTGCGATTATTCGAGGAGGGCTATTATTCGAGGAAAAACAGTATCCTCGTGACATAGTCCCTAGAAGTACCGTGGGAAGCTACTACACAGAAACTTTCATTGGAAAACTTCAGCCTCAGACTCTGACTGAGTCCAGTAACCAGTAAAACCGCTATCATACGCAGTACAATAAACAGTCACAGCCACAGGAGCATACTGCTTAGTAGCTTTCATTGATTTTGTGAAACTAATTCAAACAGGTAAATTCCCTCCACTGATTCATGTTTTATTCAAGTACCTCTTAACAGTGTAGTTAATATTGTTTTTGAATACAGTTGTCTAAGAATAAGGTTTGATTTTAACTATACTGACCGTATTAGCTTATATTTAGTACTAAATGCCTATTGTTAGTTAGACCTCCAGAGACGTACGTTTAGCTTCACTTGACACAAAGTGCCACAAATGCGTCAAAAACCTTTCGGACGTATCTTCATCTCGGATCTCTTAACCGAATAGTGAGTTTTTTTCCAGTAGTACCAAGACATTCCTCTATCATCGACCTTACCATGAAGATACAGACCGTTCAGATTGGACCAGTGGCAACTGTTGTACCACCAGGCGCCTTTTTCATGAGAGGCACAGTTGCCGCTGTTCTTGTCATTATCACGATCTTTGGTGGAAAATGCCATACCACGATGATAACCAAGCGAATCACCAGCGGTTCCTACAAAAAAATAAATAAAGAAAACTGTAAATTTGTAGGTCTTATTTTCCCAATCTAGCTGTTATAAACGATTCCTTGTCAGTAGAGTTAAAGTTTATATCACCATTCAAGTGAAATCAATCGCACTGAGACGTCTGTGTGAACGTTATTATTATACTGGATAATTAAAACAAAGTAAAACTATTGTAGGCTTAAAATAAAATATATTAAAAATGATAATACATTAAATTTAATAAATCTAAATCTAAATCTAAATTATGACATTGTTGTTGTTAATTGTCGTTTTAACTGAACTTCCATTTTCCACTGAATTTCAATTAAACATGTTTTGATGTTTTTGTTGTTGTTTTGTTTTTAATTGTCAATAAGCACTAGTTTTTTCGCTGGCTGATTCTATTTTAATCTTCTTACGTACCTGAATAACTTCCCAAACTCAGCTGATATTTCGCTCTCTCGCTTGTCACAGAAAAGGAGCTGTACTCTGCAAATGCGGTATTTCCATAATTGTCTTCCAAGTCGACACGGAGTTTATAACCACCAATTACAGTCAGACGATGAATCTTGTCTAAACCGAGCCAGAACTCACCGTTCAGATTACCAAAACCACGTTTGTAATCATCCCAAGCGCGGAAGAAATCAACAGAGCCATCTCGCCTCTTCTGAAACACCGTCCAACCCCCACCGGCTGTTTTCTGATCACAGAACACTTCAAATTCGCCCAAACCATCAGGATTGATTTTATACACTCCACTGATCTTGTCACCGGACTTGTAGACTTCAGCGCAGTTCTTGTAAACTGAAAATAAAATGACGATAATTCTTCTTCAAGGAAGCCATTATCAATCAATTGACAAAGTTTTCTTCTGAAGAACTCATGAAATAAAAATACGTATTAATTTTCGCCACATTTCGATTTCATTTTGGTGATCGGCATTGATGACCCGGATCCACTTTACTCATTTCTAGTACAATGTACAAACCTTTTCCGTTAACTGACTCAGTAGTTTTATTTTCTTTCAATGCCCTGATTTCTTGTCGTATTTCCTCTAGTTGTTGCTCGATTTTCTTACAGTTTGGTCCGGCGTAGAAGCTGTTGTAGTTATTCACATTGAAGTGAGCTTCCTTTGTCGGTTTTACTGTAGAGTTGGCATGTGTTGCGATGAGGTGAGTAAACAGGATAGCTCCAAAAAAATGTTTCATCTTCAGTATGGACAGTTTTTGGAAAGAACTGTCCTACAATGGCACTAAAAAATTTAGAGAAGAAATGAAACTAAGACTTCTGCGGACCTTTCGTAATTATGTTTTAATTTTAGACAAGATTTTTCTCGTCTGTGTATTTTTAGTAGGTGCTGTGTAATCTATTATCACTAATAAAATTATTTAACATTTGCATAGAACATCTCGTGGCCGGACAATAAATATTTATTCACTTTAATGCATACTGGCATACCTTTGTGTTACTAATATTTTGAGCCAAACAGAAGTCTATCTTAAATAGATAATTTATAATAGATCTCTGGCCGAATCTGATTGACTCATAATGAAGAAAGTATAGTTGTCTAAATTCAAACTGCCTGTAGAGCTTATTTAATAGAGGATATTACACGGTGGCGAGAAGATATCAATTTTACTTTCGTGTGGCAAAATAATATTTTACGAACGAGCCCAGCGAGTAAGTAAAATATTATTTTTGCCACGAGAAAATGAAATTCATATCTTTAAGCCGCCGTATAATGTTTTTTTTATTACATAGACAAAAAGACATTGATAAAAGAACAGATTGTTATTCGCCAAAAACTAATTATGACGGCTCAAATTTACAATACAGCAATATAAGACATTGTTTACAATAATCTTGAGAAACAACACTGAGCTGAATAGGGGTTTACAATGACAAAATATAAGCAAAGCTTTGTAAATGTGTAAATAACTCTAAGTAAAATTCAAAAAATGATACGTAAATATATTCCGGAGGGAAATTACCAAAAATACGTCATCGATAAACTCACGTGTGAGATTATGGAAAATAAACCACTCGGGTACCGGATGTAGTTTTTATGAATTTTACGAGTGGTATATTTTCCAGTAAAACACTCGTGACTATATAATAACTAGTAATAGTTCACCCCAGTAAATCAGCAAAATCACTAATCACGGCATAAATTTAAATACATTTCATTTTTTTCTTTGTTGTTTTTCAGTTCATTAAGGAATTAATGGGGTGCTTCTTTAATTGTTAGATTTAAGCTTCATATTCAAGAAACTATTAAATGATGATAAATCATTTCTTTCAATTTATCAGGTTCCGATCGGCACTTGTCTGGCCGTTCATCCAAGTTCATCCTTTTGCTTTGATTGAAAACTCAAACGTACAGTTCTGGTTGCTTGCCCCCCGTTGGAGTGTTTTTTACATTTTAAAGCCATGTTCGTCTGGTCTCGTTTAATAGACCTTTTTCAAGGTTTGCAGTCACTGCCGGGATACCCCTGTAGCTGAGAACGGGGAGGTGGATAGGGAAAGCATACTTTCCTACAATTTGGTGCGTTAACGCCTCAACCGTTCGTTCCTAACCTGGGTAAAATAGCCGCCTCTCAATCGCTTCCCACTGCTAAGACCATTTTCGAGCGGCGGGGTAGCTCTGAGAGACGTCTGTATTGGCAGACTAGCTCGTGTGGAGCTAGGAGAAAAACGCAAAAACTCATTTTACTCGTTGTACTATCCACACAGTACGTTACACACCTGCGCTTCCTTTAAGATAACTTCAAATTGCATTGAATTTTGGCGAGCAATATGCCGAATAGAAACCTCGTCTGATGTAAAAAAAATATGATGTAAATAAACATGTGTTGCATATTCGACCTGAAACTGCCGCGGGGGTCGCCCGGGGGATGTTTACTCTTTGAGTTCACTTGTACATTACTAATTCGCGAACATTTGCAAAGGGTTACGGTCTAATTTATTTTTAGGAATCCGAATTTTACATGGAGTCACGATCGTGACATACTTATGTGCCGGGAGGTTCTAGACATCGAGCTGTACCAGTTTAAATTACGAAGTCCAACCTCGTCCCCTGGGCGCTTTTCCCTGGCCAGGCATCAGCATGGATGTATCATGTTTTCTGCCTTCTGTAAGAAAACATCGAAAAAATAATATCTGGCTAATGCACCCTTTTATGTATACGGAATTCCGTAAGCTCACCGTAAGAGAACTCTACAGAGCATTCAAATCTTAAAAGCTTAATTTTTTTTTACTTTAAAGAATGCATAACTTACCTACTGGACCGTACATATTAGCAATTAAGCCATTTGACAAAACCACCGACTGGAACTGGCCGTTGTATAAGATACGTTGGTTGTCCCCAGGGCGAGCGATTGGTCTTACGGTGCCGTCTATAAATCCAAAGCAATTTTGCAGGGGGGCACCTCTTGCGCTTATTGCTGCAGCGTACATGTACATCTCCATTTGGTCGGGGTCCAAGATATCAGATTCCATCGAGTTCTAGGACTGTGGGTGGCGTATATAATGTCCAGCACAGCGTTCGTCACCATACTTATAACTGGGACGGACTTCTAAAACCTGGGAATCATATCCGCATCTCTGCATGGGAATGACAAGCGTCTTAACTGGACCATGCAAAGACCCACCAGGCCGTCACAAGTAGATCTTTGTTCACACCGTATGGTCTCTGGAATGCCAAGAACATCTGCGAGTATGGGAATGTCTCTTTTTCAAAATCTGAACTCTGACAGACACTCGGACTCGGTTATCTCATCCAGGTTGAACCGTGAATAATCTTCGTACGGAAAGCAGGGATTTTTCCATTCGAAAAGGTCAGACAACACTAAAAATTCTTCATCATCAATGAAATTAGACTGATGGCTCAAAAAAAGAAGATCTTGCATTGTTTTAAAAGACGCCATTGCGAAAAAACTTTGTCGCGAACGAACAGTTTTGTGTTAACATTCAGTGCCGTCGTCGTCCTACCGACCGACTGTATCTTGAGTTTCCTATTTCCCGCCGAAACTGAAGTTTCTCGTTCCAGTGCTTTCCCGGTCAACAGACGTCGTCGTCGCAAACTTCGTCGTGGTTGTTAAGTTCCCGCCGGACCAAACTGCAGAACAATCGAGCAACAACTAGAGGAAATACGACAAGAAATCAGCGCATTAAAAGAAAATTAAATAAAACTCCTGGGTCCGGTAACGGAAAAGGTTTGTAACAGCAACTTAATTTGTACTACAAATGAGGAAAGTGGATCATCGTCACCAATATCTCACTAACATACCGTCAAAACCCCTCGAAAAATGTCACGGAAATACGTTTCTTATTTTACTATATAATGAGTTCTTAAAACAAATTTTATGGGTCAAGTAGATCCTCCTTTATTATTGTATAGATCCAAGCAAAATCCAAAATAGAGGGAGGGCTAAGTTTAAATGTTTTTAAAATACTGAGTCTAATACATTATAGGTCAGCTTTTGTGTCACTTTTTTTTTATTAAATTTACCAACTCTTATTTTGGGTTAACTACTTATCTCGAAGAAAACCGCGAAGAAATATTAGCCAAAAACTAATTACGGCATCGAATGATCATTTTATTTTCAGTTCACAAGAACTGCGCTGAAGTCTACAAGTCCGGTGACAAGAACAGTAGAGTGTATAAAATCAATCCTGGGCGAATTTGAAGTGTTTTGTGATCAGAAAACAGCCGGTGGAGGTTGGACGGTGTTTCAGAAGAGGCGAGATGGCTCTGTTGATTTCTTCCGCGCTTGGGATGATTACAAACGCGGTTTTGGTAATCTGAACGGTGAGTTTAAACTCGGTTTGGACAAGATGCATTGTCTGATTCTAAGCGGTGGTTATAAACTCCGCGACTTGGAAGACAATCATGGAAATACCGCATTTGCAGAGTACAGCTCCTTTTCTGTGATAAGCGAGAGGGCGAAATACCAACTAAATTTGGGAAGTTATTCAGGTAAGTTACTCGATTGAAATAGAATCAGTTGGCAAAAAAAGATTAGTGCTGATAGGCAAAAACAACAATAACAAAAGAAAGAAAGGAGTTAATTGCAATCGATTGAAATTGGACAGTAAAAGGTATCTTTGATTTTTACAACAAGAATTGACTTTATTTACAAAAATAAGATCATAACAAAAAGTATTAAAAATGACGATTTTTCAGTTTCTTTTTTCTTTTCATTATTTTAGCCTAATTTTGCTTTTTTATATCTATTAACCGACTGGCTTCATAAGCTATTAAATTATAGGAGCCATCTAACGCTTTAAAAAAGAAACAACAGATGAAGGAAAAAATACTTGGACTTGAAAGTCTTAGAAGTGTTTTGTCCATGGCAACTTGGAATACTATGAACGTGGAAACTGTTTTCGCGTAAAGTAAAATCACCCGTTTGCAAAAACTCTCCAAAAAATGAACGATAAAAGTAAAACCTATATTTTCCTTTTTTATTTCTTTTCGTAGGAACCGCTGGTGATTCGTTTGACGCTCATCGCGCTATGCCATTTTCGTTCAAGGATCGTGATAACGATAAACACAGTGCAAACTGTGCCTTGGTTTATAAAGGCGCCTGGTGGTACAGCAGTTGTCACAACCCCAACCTGAGTGGTCTTTACCTCAGTGGTAAGGAGGATTGTCAAGGAATGCGCAACTGGAAGAAGAATTGCTACTATACTCTGTTAAGAGGTCCGAGATGAAGATTACGTTCCTAAAATTTCAAAAACATTGCTGAGACTTTTTCTGGAAGTCGTAACATTTTAGCAATAGACATGTGACATTAAATACAGTTAAAATCAAGTAACCTTATTACTTTTAGAAAACTGCAATGGAAAAACACTAGTTTCATGCATAATTATATAGCCAAATTGTAACCAAGAGGCGCTTCAATAAAACGGATCAGTTGATTAAATTTATGTATTTGAATTGTTTATATAAAAATGAAACAGATCAAATTTTCACCCAGTCAGAGCAGTACTTTCCTTTGGTACAAGGTGGTTCTATCTTTTGAATCTTTAGATGAAATCCTAAAGTGTGAACAATCAATTCAAGTGAAAGCTATTGAGCAGTACGTTCCTGAGGTATACTGTTTATTGTGCTGTACGAGGTGGTTCTATCTTTTGAGTCTGTGGGTAAAACTTCAAAGTATGACCATTCATATGACTGCTACCAAGCAGTACCTCCCCATGGTGCTGTTTATTACGTTCTACATAGCGGTTGGGTTCTAACCCTTTTAGAATTCCTATGAGTATGAAAAAAGATGAGAATTTTAGCTTAGCTTTGGACCTGAAAATCTGTTACTCGCTTTGAGCAGGATGCCTCGTGCTTCACAATGCCTGACGTGTTAGAAAGATTTTCGTATGACCTTGAAATGAAAATGCGCGAACAAAACAGAAACAACAAACGAACGGCAATAGAGGGATTTGACTGGTTTATCGAACGGATACAAACGCGCGTGGCTTTTGGTTGGTTAAGAGAACGCTCGGGTGAAAAAACTTCATGCCGAAAACTTTCTAGAAATCAACCGATACTTTACTTTGACGTGAAAGTGCAACACGATGTGTATGGGCCAATCGAACAATACCTTCTCCATATTAGGGTTTTCTTTGGCGGGAAAACGAAGAGGTCATGTTTTGATCTTTTCATCCACTGGCTGATAAAACAAATAACGAACACTTACCGAAACCATTTTTTTAAGGTCATATGAAAATCGCTCCATCAGACAATCAGACACTCGCCTCGTCACAAGCCCGAAGCCTGAATCTCATTCCTTACTAGCAGTCCTACCCACAACTACATGTGCACGAATTCAACGTACTCCTGAAAGACACGGAGGTGCGCGTTCCTGTTTTTTTGATGGCGGGGGGGGGGGGGGGGGGCCGGGGGGGGGGGGTGGGGAATTTTTTTTTTTCAGGGCCCCCCCTTTTTTTACCTTTTAAAACCGTTACCTTTCTTTTTTCCCCAAAAAAAAACTGTGACCCTTCCCCCAGAAACCGCGCCCCTTTTGGTTTCCCAAACCAATCCCGGGGGGGTTGAACCCTTTTTTTTTAACCTCCTTTTTTTTTTCATTTTTTCCGGTTTTCCCAGTGTGCCCCCCAAAAAAATTTAATACCCTTATTAAAGGAAAAAATCTGCTTGGCGCTATGTTCTGGGCATTTGATCTGGACGACTTCACGGGAACTTTCTGCCGTGAAGGAAGGTATATTTCCCTTATCACCAATTATTTTCTTGGGGTCCTACTTATTGCCTTTCTTCAGTTTGGAATCGAGTCTACTGACAAAATTCAGAAGAAAATGGCAGTTAGGTGTTATTGGAGATTTTCTATGAGAAAATCTTGACAAAATTGATAACGCAGAAAGAGAAAAATAAAATCTCGAAAGTGGTTTGATCATCAGGAAAATGTTTGCTTTTCCGTTGAACTAAAAAGGAGTTTAAAAAGCTATCTCGGACACTCAAAGCAAACTCGTTCCAAGGACTCTCTCTTCTTAGCGAACGAAGTTGTACCCAAGAGAGACACTATGTCTAGTTAATGAGCATCTGGATACCTCAAGATCAACACAAAATTCTTAGAAATGAGACGAGAAACATTCCATCTCCGGTTCGTATGAAACTAAAATATTGATTAAACGAAACAAGTCTTAAGACTTTATTTACCTTTTTAATGTCTAAACAACAGAGCCTTCATATCTTCCCTTTAAGGACCTAGTGAAATTCACCTATCTGAAAATTCGGGAATACAAGATTTGAGTTCAACTTTAGGGAAATATGAGTTTAAAGGATTTAAAAATATTTAACGCTAATTATAAGCTACGTTTTCATAGGGGATGATAATTATATATCAAAAAACTGATTAAGGAAAGCTTTGTCCCCCCAAAAATGGTTATTATGGAGATCTGATGAAAATATCAAACGTTTCTTATCTCAGGTATCCGTTAATAAATGCAGTAAAAGACGCTCTGGAAGGTGGAGAATATGTTGACCAAAGTGAAATTCCACCTATCGTTTCCCAAACTACCTCTGGTGTTTGCTATGCGATAGGGCCATGGCAGGGCGAATCCGATGCAGACGCTTGGTGCTACCTCAACTGTCCAGCATATTGCCCACAGGATTCGTGTGCTTGCGATTAAAAAGGAAAAGTACAGCGCCGACTAAGCTATAAGACATCTTTCTGTTGTTTGAATTATAATTGATTTAATAATATCATACTAATTGTAGTCCAAGGTTACCTATAGTGACATTTTTAAGACTCCAGAAAGAAAAGCAGTGCCTTTTGAAATACAAGCAGTTATACTAAATTGTCCCAATTAGTTAGTTTCAATTCGTTTCCATCCTAGTCATTGAAAGCCATAGATTCAAATAAACACTTATAGTCGAGGTCTTAATGGAAATATATCAAATATGACTCATAGTATTATTGTAGAGTAATTCACTTTTAAATAAAACTAAGTATTATTTCAAAATCTTCTTTGTGATTTTAAAGTTTTACAAATTTTGATATAACTTTTATATCAACAAACAAAAAGAGTCATTAAACATTTTTTTTCGCGCCCAAAGTACTTTCCTCAAGACGAGGGCTGCTTCCCGTGTGGGGGCTATGCTTTATGCTATGGCTTTACAATCCTGGAGGTACATGGCTACCGTAGCGATAAGGCATATGACCAGACTGATATGACTGAGTTGGGCTTGTGGCGCATCACCCCATCAACCCGCATATTTTAGGAAAAGTGCCACAATCTGCAGCTATCTTAAGATGAAAAAGCATGTCTGAACTCTTAAATCGTCTAACGGGCATCTAGTGACGTAAGGACTTTAACACATTAGGGAGATTAAGATCCACGTTTACCGCAAACGGGCAAACCTGAGACTCAAGTTGAGAATTTCTCAGAATAGAAAATAAGCAGATAAACACAGTTCCGAACGATTACTATGGTTAAAAGGGCATAAGACTACTTATTTTTGTGTAGAAGCAATAAAGAGTAAACGGAAAATAAGGGGAAAACTTGGTCACGTGGTACAAATTCACGTAGAAAAAACGATAGAAACTGGATTGATTTATAGCCAAGAGAAGATAACGCTGGCCTTGCGATGCTCGTGTGATACACGCGCGTTTCGCGCACGACGAGATTATAAACCTCGCGGCTCGGCGCTTCGCGAGGAATTACTTAATAGAGAATATTCTTTGCACTCTACTCCGCAAATGTAAATACGAGTATGAAGTGTAAAATCCGTTTAAGTGTTACATTCTTTATAGTCAAACATCGATCCATCAGATCATCCTAATACGTTCCAGACGGCGGCGCCTCTGTAAGCATAGAATTTTGCCTTTATTTATAGTGTTCATCTTATTACTCACAGCATTTACTGGCCTTGTTCTGGTGTACGCCATCAATAGTGCAAATATGTGCCAGCTTGCTGTCCGGCAATTTGCAGACGTCGAGGACGCCATGACGTCTGTCGAGCGAGTCATGGCTTACACCAAGCTCAAGCCTGAACCAGGGTACAAAATCAGAACACTTCCGCCCGTGAACTGGCCAAATGCTGGCAACCTGAGCTTTAGAGATGTTTCTTTGAGGTATTACCCAGGTGGACCACAAGTTTTGAAACATTTAACTTTTGACATTCCAGAGAAACAAAAGTTAGGATTTGTCGGTCGCACAGGAGATGGAAAATTGTCAATTGTGGCAGCCCTTTAACGCATGCCTAAGGCTGACGGAGAGATATTCATCGATGGCATCTCTATAAAAGGCCTTCAACTGCAGGAGTCGCGAAAATGTGTCTCAGTTCTTAGCCAATCACCTGTTCTCTTAAGTGGAACAATAAGAAAACTTTGATCCTCTGGATGACCACAGAGACGACGAGCTATGGAACGCCCTTGAAGAAGTAACAATTAAAAATTTGGTTGAAAACCTGGAAGGACAACTCGACTACGAGCTTTTAGAGTGAGGAGAGAACCTGAGTGTAGGCCAGGTCGCTGAGATGGACACTATTAATACGCTGCTTGGAGAAGAGAGTGGAATTTTTTATGGCATGGCCGCTTCCCAAAAATTACTGCATTAGCCAATTTTTGTGAGTCCTTATTGGTGTTTATTGGTACGTTCTTCATCACGGTGACTGCTAAGGAACGAAAAATAATATTTTCAAGCGGTTTCAATTCCTGGATATTGCATAGAAATCACAGGTTTATTGTCAAGTATAGGCAATTATTCATGGAGAATTGGTCCGCTGTATAAAGATTTAGAGGTTCGGTTGGTGTTCATCAGAGCTAAGGTAGTAACAACGGTTACGCAAAATTTTGGGGGTTAATGAACGAGGTGTATTATGGGCAATGTGAAAATGGTGAAAAAGCTCTCGGTTCCAGGGCCTCAGAAGCACATAATCAACCATAAATGGCCTATAAACGATCATATTTTTTATTAAAAAGGAACTGTTTTGTCTAGGGATAAGAGCACCCCTCGAGTCGTGCACTTGCTACTACCGTACCTTCACAGAAGATTCTATAAAAAAAAAAAGAACTCGAATAATCGTAATGACAAAAGAACCACTGTAGCCTGAACAAATTCACCCGAAAAAGCAACAGAGAATAAAGGGGAAGGGAGGGTAACCCCCAGCCTAGCCATTGGGATATGGGAATTTCACCAAAGTTATTTTTAGACTAATCAATGGGAAGTTGGTTTCCGGAGAGGTCTGAAAACGGTAATTCAGTGTATCACGAGAAAATAATGGGACATTATGCTATCTTGGTGTCGCCATTAAAATATTTTGCAGTATTTGCTTTGAGGTAGTCGCGCGTAGACTTGAACTGATAACGTTTCAAACAATCGATTGAAATGTGTGGACGTCCCAGGTATTTGACTTCCGTTCTGTCACAACCTCTAAAAAAAAAGTAATTGAAATTCGCACATCCCGGCCACCACTAGACTGCAAAACAGTCCGTATTTTTGCGTAAATTCAAGTACGCCCGAACAGTCAAACGAAAGGCCTGGAACGAGGCTGAAAACGGAGAGTGAGACCGGGGATAGACGGTAAAAATACGGTTTTTTTCTCTCGTCTCACACGCTTCGCGCGTAAGACTCTTACGCCACGCTTTACCGATTTCTTTACTGATTTTGAGAAAAATATAAAATAAAAAACGACTGTTTTGCACCACCTAAGATTCCTTGTCTGTCCCTTTATTCTCTCTTGGAAAAAGGTCAAACAAAGTTCTCCAGTCTTAAACATTCTAGTAGCATTTAGCAGTATAAAATGATTTTCATACTCGCATTGTTAGCAAAAACCGCGCTTTACTTTCATCACTTTGTAAATGCGAACGTGTCCAATATACTTTTCAGTGAGTGCCTTGGACGGTAAGATTTTTTTCTTGTAGTAGGGATACTTGCTTTCCTATACCATTAATGGGAAAAATTAAATTACATATCTAAATTATGCGTTTCTTTCTCTTTTTTTGTTTGTTAATCTGGCGGTTGCCTTTTTTAGAACCCGTAATAGCCTTTCGTTTTCCCTAAATAGCTAAGCCACCTAAGCAGCATACGCAATGGCGGATAGCCAGGCTCAGTGGTATTTTAACTGTCTTTTCAGTCACATGTGCATCAGTCGATTCTAGCGGGACCCCCCTCCGGAGAGGGGGGGGGGGTGTTAGCAGCCATTTCTTCACTTGTGAGAGGTGGCAGTTGCGTACTTTGAGCCAATTAGTTCATGAGTTTTATCAAGATGTGAATGAAGGATCACTCGCGAGAGGAATCACAAGGAGAAACAGATTTTGCACCTACTGTTACAGCAAGGAGCCCAACAATGTGACCGCTTTTAATTATTTTGTTCACATTTTGTCGTGCAGATTTAATCCAATTAAAAGCCAGCTGGAAACTGTCCTCAACCTCTGATTGGTTAATGACTTCATGAAAGAATGTGAATTAATTAAAGGGTGTCACACTTTTGAGCTCCTTGCTGTAATGGACTTCAAATAAAGTTTGTCTGAGCTCACATTACCAGCATTGTTAAGAAAGAGCGTGCAATTCTTGAATGCCGGATACAAAATAGGAAGCTTGCATTTTTAAAACATTACAGTAAGCTACAGTAATATGAATGATCAATACAACATCCTTTTATCTATTTATTTAATTTTTTTACTTTCCTTGATATCTATCGTGATAGTGTTCTTGTTGTAGATTAGCATGAATAAAGGAATTTTGCACTGACATGTCTAAGCTTAGAAATTTGACAGTTATTACTATGGTTATTTTTTATTCTCTCCCTCTTACTGAATGGATACCCCGAGAAGATGACCCGGTAGCAGGCCCTGCCGGAATAAACTGATGCATAAGAGATACAAAAAAAAAATTGTAAACATACATTCTTAGGTTATTGCCTAGGGTACTGTGGTCCAGGAGGGGGCTGCTGCCCCTGTGGGGGATAGCCTTGAGGCGGTGGCATGCCATATCCACCGTAGTAATAACCAGGAGGCAAGGGAGGTGCGTATCCGGGATAACCTCCAGGAACCCCACCGACTCCCCCTGGGGGTGCATAACTTCCGTACTGATAAGGCATGTACCCAGGGGTAGGCATAGGCTGGTAGGATTGAGGGGGGTATTGCTGGGGGGCTCCGGGCGGAGGTGCCATTGGTGGGGCGGAGGATGGTGTTGTTGCTGGGGGTGCCTGTTGAGTTGATGGGGGTGGAGGTCGAGCTGGAGGAACACGTCCACCTGAAATTCAACAGAAAATAGTTCGTTAATAGCAGATAAGGGAAGGAAGCAGCCAGCTTTAGTCTCAACGCTGAAATGTTTACGATTGTAAGTCTATAAATACAGATTATGTGAAACAAAAGCCAGGTGATAAGATTCTCTATGTATATATAGGTGTTTCCCTGTTTTCTTTTCATCTTTAATTTTAAGATTGGTCATGGTCAAGTTGAAATTTAAGACAAAAAAGCGTAATCAAATGTGAAACAAACCTCAAATAGAACAAGCTTAACATTTTAATAGAGCGCATGTTCGGGTTCGCACTTGTAATGTAACAACGCGACTGTAAGTACGAGAAACCAACGAACGACGCAAGCATAAGCGGGTGTTTTTGTGCGTATCCTCGCGTTCCTACAGTTTACCGGAATTCCTACTTACGCATTTATTAAAACAGCTTTGTCTACTCATTTGTCTAGCCAAGGCCTCATTATTCCGCGACTTTCGCGTCTCGTCGTCCGAGCAAAGAAGTGAGTCACCGAAGTGAATTGACCGAGAAGGCCTGGGAAAACGCCGTACAGGGACTGGGCAAAAACAGCTTAAGCTAATGGAATGTTCTATGTTCTATGCGTGTGTGCTTGCGTCGAATCGTCCCACATGTGACACGGTTTAACAGAAAAAATAAACAAAAAGCAACAAAAACACGACTCTCGCTGCTAATCGGACGGACAAGGCCTACCTAACCTCGCCTAGGGTTACTAACCTGACGGCTGGTGGTGTGGAGGTGCTGCAGGAGTTTGTTCTGCTGGTTGATTGGCTATTGACTTCTGGAGATCTCTGCAATTGATTCAAATACCACAGAGATAAACCGGAGGTTCTCCTTTGAATTGCCAGCTAACAGAATACTGCACAGCTCAGAAAGTTTGAACTAAATGAAGTTATCGGGCATTCTCCATTTATCAAAAACTTTCGGAAACTTTCATGGAAAGGGCCATCGAGTGAAGAACGTGTTTTATTTGACACAAGTTGCATTCGTTTATGATCTCGTCACAAAAATTCAAGATGGTGCCACAGATATCGCCGTAAATAGCCTGAAACTGGTGATTCCTTGTGAAAACTCGTAAATGGTACATGCTTTTTCACCACAAAATTTCAACAGGAAAACAGGAATGCCTTTTCAAAATTCCACTTATTCCGCAAACTTTCCAGTGGAACGCTCGGAAAACGTGTGTTCCATTAAAATCCCAACAGGAATTTCCAGGTAAATGGAAAGCTCCGATCATTATTTGCTTCTGATCTACCTCTTGAAAAAACTAACTTAAATCATTACAAATTGTATTACCATGGGATGTAGTGTACAGTCTTCGACATTTCATTCCTTGTACAGACTTTTACCTGACATTACATAGCTAGAAATGATTAGTGCGTGTAAAGCGTTGGAAAGGGGAGAGTAAAGTGGGATAGGAAGGAGAAAGGGGAACGGCGTACACATTCCTCGTTCCTCGCGCGTATTTTCGAACGCCTGCGACGCGCACTTGAACACTGAAACGGGAGCCCATATCCCTTTGCATAACTGCAAATCAGCCAATATTTGAACAGCAATACAGATACATCCTAAGCCACGCAATCAAGTGAAAAATTCTTTGTTTAAGGACAGTAACTCAAGGTGTTCGGAGTCATTTGTACAAGCGGTCTGCGTCAGATTTTACCACAGCTTACCACAGCTACAAACAATTGCATGTGAAATATTTTAACATCAACAGTGCCATTATTCACATACGATTACAGTTTAGGCTTATTTATTCACCTGGACAGCTCTTCGCGCTCTGTTTTACGAGCGAAAACAAGATCACTGGCCTTCTGCTGGTAACGTATAAGTATCGGGGTGAAATCGTTGTAAAACTAAAAGAAAATAAAAGAAAAAAAAGAAGTTTTGACTTTCTAAGAAGCCATGGGTTCGAATCTCGTCGATAAATCGTTTTCAGCTGTTGTTGTTGATGGTTTTTCTCTTTATTTTTTTTTTCCCTTCTTTCCACGCCATTGTCTTATTGTATTAGTCCCGAGAGAAACAGTGTTGTTTGAAAACGTTTGGGACATTGAGACCCTGTTTACATGGAGTGGGGGACCCCGGTCTAGTGGGGTAGGTTTCTTTTGTTTTGTGTCCCCCAGAGCGTGAAAACAAAAGAAACTTACCCCACTAGACCGGGGTCCCCCACTCCATGTAAACAGGCCCTGAGATTTGAAAGTTAACTAGCTTCTCGAGGGACTAACTCAGTCACGTACCTACGAAGAATAACTTCTAGCAGTACAAAATTACGAAAGTAAGGCGTGGGCCAAATCTCGAACTTTAAATCAGACGAACCAAAATCTAATTTGGGTCGACCTATTTTAAGTTGAATCTCTTTGGAAGAAATTTTGCAAGATTGTAATTAAATCTTAGAATTACAGAAAAAGATTGTTGTGCATGAAAGAGTTAAAGAAAAAGCGGTTTTCTCTGTCACTCAATTAAGTCGCATTCACATCTTTACCTTAGTTCCCTCCTGAAGATTGCCGAGCAGTTCCATGTAAATGTCATAAGCTGTGGCTAGTTCTTTAAGCATGGTTTCTCTTTCAGTTGCTGCCTGTCCAGATTGCTTCTCTTTAACAAATTTATCATTAGCCGTCTGAGTATAATAGGAAAAAAGTAAAATGAACACAGTGAGAAAGATCTCGGAAATTGATTGGTCAATCCCTGTACCTGTTTTCAAGAGTTACTTACCGTACGTGATAGGCGCCCGGGGCGTTTATCTAAGGTTTAGTTTAGGGGTCCAAGAGGGGGCGTTTAACTCTTTAAGTCCCAGTGGTGACCAATATCAATTTTCTCCCAACGATATCCACAGATTGTCAAGAGATTAAGTTATGAGAATTAATAAAGTCATCACCTAAGGGAAAATGCTTTGATTTTTTACCAAATTCTCTCAACACATTCTTTAAGGAAATGTATAGAGATCAAATTGGAGAATTTGTATGTGGATATTGGGGCTTAAAGGTCTAATAAAAAGGGGGAACACAAAAGTTAACATGTTAGGAGGGGAATTTATAAGACAAGAGATGTTTACGTATTTAACAGTTGGCGTTACATCATTTAAGGTAATAACGACTACTTTGAATGTTGTTTTTTATAGTTACAACATGGAATATGAATTATCAAGAGAGTTCCAAGCATTTGACATAAAGTATAAAGGGATGTAGTCTGCCACACGGTCCTTTTATAGTGTCGTCACGCAACGCTCCTACCCACAGACGGCTGCTGAGAAACGAACCACATTCCTTTCCCTTTATACGTGCGCCGCAGGGTGCTAGGAAGCGAACACGCTTCTCAGTTTTCGACGAATCAACTGGTCTTCCACTCAGCCGCTTTTAGTGTCGTCAGGCAACGCTCCTCACTACGGAGCGTTGCGTGACGACACTAAAAACGGCTGTGTAGCAGACTAAGAGGGATGTAGCTTACTCTGGAAGGAAGGTCATCTATAAGTACATTACACTATATCGCACAAACCTGCACTGAAGCCATGATCTTCTCTTGTCTTGCAACGCTGTCGGTCACGCTCTGTTTCAGCGAATCAAATGCGGCGCTTAAATTGGAGCTAATAATCCCTTCTACATCCGGGATAGTACCATCGGCCGCAAGGGCACTCAGAAACTTCACGGCTGCAAAGTCACGAGAACATTTTTCAATTTAACATGTTAATATATTGTTTGTTACTTTTTTTGTTCTGTTTTGTTTGTTTCTGTTAGAAATCTAACGTGAGAAGATTCTAATTGTTGGGTCTAAAAAAGACAGTAGCACTTACTGTTTTGTTCCTCGCGATTCTACAATGGGCGAAAAAATTGTTGAGACATTGAACTCAAATAGGGTAACTTCAGCAAACAAAACAGTCCACACCACTCCCTTCCATTCAAAGTTGGGGTGTTTGTTGTTTTCTACAGGTAACACGAACAGCGACACAACATTGCATAGAGGGATGAGGGAGGGAAAGATCTATTTTCTCCTTTTGAAGTCGGTAAAACGTCAGAAAGCCCCTTAAAGGCAAGGTGCCTGTAGCTATAATTTG
>CALNXI010001617.1:57629-80776 GCA_942486025.1 Porites evermanni | reverse complement strand
TTTTCCCCCCCCCCCCCCCCCCCTGGCAAAAAATTTCCCGTAAGCCTATGACAAGGTGCCATTTATTTTCCATCATGTTCCAAAATGAAATTTATAAATGTTGTGAGTACCCGGTCCCTTACCTCGCCTTTACTAAGCAGATCCATATGACGGCGATGTTTGTTGTATTTCTCACGCACCACTCCGTCAGCTCGCATAGCATTCTCCATTATTCCGCGGTACTTTTCAGCTTCTTGCCTTAATTGCACGGTGAGTTCTGCAGATGGTTTGGGTGTCCACTTGGTTTTGAATCGTTCTCTCATTTGCGAATCATCACGTTCTTCCTCGTCCATCATACGAGTTGCCTGTGAAAAAAAAATCATATATTCTCGATCAAATGGTCAAATCACCGAGCTGCGTATTTTTCTACAGCCTGGTACGTCCCAGAGGAAAACAAACTTAAAGTACATGTAATTGTATGCTCAAACGTTGGCCTTTATTCTACAGTGTATGACTTAATAATTGAATGCTTAGGACGTGAACTGAACTCAGTATGTCCAATAATAGACATGGTGAGTTGAAAGTTTGTTTGCCTAAAGACCCGTGCAAACGGGCGCAACCTTTTCAGCCTGTGAACAGGCCTTCGGTCGAGGGGGGAACTGGGAGTCGCTACATCCGTTTACACACCACAGTGAACACGGAAACAACAACTCCCAACATTGTAGTAGCGTCCGTTTGCATGTAGCTTGACTTTCAATTCTTCCTAACTAGTTCATACCTCATCTAGAATTTCTCTATTTCTCTGAAGCAGCTCCGGTAAGTCCTGCATGAAGGTGTCAAGGGCCTGTAAGCCTCCTTTTTCGATAACAGCTGCTGATTTATCTAACATGGATTTGGGAACCGTCTGCCCAGACAGGTCTTCAATGGCTGCCGGCAAGTTTAGCGAGGCAAGAACACTGATGACCAAAGGAAACAAACAAAAAACAAAAAAGATTATATGACGTCAACTGTATTGATACACACGGTGCAACGCACGGTGCAATTGTGCAACTACTCATTTACTCTGGCAGTTTAGAGGTCAAGAAAATAGCGGAAGATTTGACATGTTATGCTAAAAAGAAAAAGACGAACTTGTGCCCCCAAAACAGCAAGAATAGACAAGAAGCTATTTGACAAATATTTGTTACACACACAACCTGACATATTCTGAAACTGCCTAGGAACAGGCACATTTTTAAGACGGGAACTTTACATGTTAAACGCTCGGGAATGTTTAGAATGTAATCAGTCACATTCAGAATGTAATGTGAAAAAAGCCACGACAACAATAAGTAGCAATTATTGCATTCGGCTTTCTATTGATATGGGAGTGAAGACGATTGTGCAGATTCAGTAAACCCTCCTCGATCTGCAAGATTCTTCAAATGTACCCAGCATCATCCAATAATTGCTACTTATGGTTATGACTGACATTTATACTTAACTTAGCAGTCTAAAGCTTAGGACAAATTGCTCGCGCCGGTGACTCTAAAGGTGATGTTACACGGCGAGGACGATTCGCAACGACGATTTTTAGCGCAACACAGCGTAGCAATGTTGGAACAATGTTGCAACCATTCCAAACAATGCCGCAACAATGTTGCAACGCTGTGTTGCGCTAAAAATCATCGTTGCAAATCGTCTTGTGTAACATCATCTAACGCGGCTTTGAGAGTAAAAGCCCTCAACCACCCAATCCAAAATTTCATTTTTGAGAAAGGTGTTTATCCAGTCTGTGACATGGGCGGCTTGGAAAGGCGAATTCGTGGGAAAGATGTTTATGACCTTCTGGTTACTACAGTAGTCTCGATGCGAATTTTGTTAGCCTTTCAAGTTAACCGACCTGTTCATTAACTGGGTTCCTTCTCTCAGACGGCCAACCTCAAAGTTGATTATCTCCCCTTTGCGAGATTCGTACGCCTGCAGTGCATTGTGGACCGCCATGGGCACCAGCTTGGAAAACAAGTCTACAGAACTGGACGAAGCCGGTTTAGACGGCGGCAAAGACTTAGCAAGCGCCGCTCGACCAATGGCCTCCAAGTTGTCGGTTGGTGGAATCCTATCGTGATAAATGAACTCGTTGTCTTTTTTAAGCTCGGCAGCTTCTCTATTAATCCGGCTCTGCCAGGTCTAAATAAGAAAGGGAAAGAAAAAATTTACAGTTTGGAACAGGATTCCTTTCTTGCTCAAGTGGGTTTGAGGACTATATCTAGGTCACTACCAATCCTTCGCGATTGAATTAGAATCATATAACCCAAAACATGTAATTTTATAAGCCACCGCTGATTCAATAAATCTTTGAATTATTATTCGACAAAAGATAAAATTACTCACAGAAAACAAAAACAGCAAAAATTTGGTAAAATCGGCAACCGGCTTTTGACTTAAAGCTTGGTTTCCGAATGATCGCTACGATCGCTGTGATCGCTGAGGAAAAAATAAAGGTTCAGCGAAGGCAGCCATCATAGCGATCATATGGAGACCTCTTTCCATCTATCGCTAAGATAGAAAAAGTTCTATTTCAGCGATCGTTGTCGCTGCGATCGCTGGAGAGTGGATTCCATATGATCGCTATGATCGCTCGTAGCGAACATATGGAAACCAGGCTTAAGGGAAAGTTCATTTAATATGACAAGGGGGGTGGGGATGAAGATATTGAGGGGGGGCTCCGAAAATTTTTAGACACCCGAAGGGGGGGCTCTGAAAAAATTGTTGCGCTAGGAGGGGGGGCTCCGAAAATTTGTATACTTCAAAACCAACACATGACATCATCATACAGATCGGATGGTTTTCAACTCAACAATTTAATGACCTGTGCAACTCAGCTATATCACGTGGTTTACAGATATAACAAATGTAGTCTCAGTAATTATTACACTCTTGTTCATCCCAAAAATGCTTTAGAAAATTTCAAAAATTAGAAATGCTCAAACTTTTTATAATAAAACCACATTGATTCAACAAGATTTCAAAATCTGCTAACGGGAACTATAAAAACGATGACTCTGTAACAAGAAATGTTAAGAAATGAAGGAGGAGGGGGAGGGGGGGGGGGCTCCTAAAAAATTGAACCAAGCTTCGAGTTTCAATATCTTCATCCCCCGCCCCCCCCGCCCCCCCCGTTGTCATATTAAATGAACTTTCCCTAAGTAATCATGAACACGAGAAAAGTGAGCATTTACATGACAAAGAACCGCGAAAAATTGCAGGTAGCGCGAAAAATCGTCAGACTTGCGATTTTTCGCAATTTTCGCAACTGGCTTTTAAAAAAACGCCAACCATGCGATTTTTGCGATTTTTCGCAAACACACGAAAAATCTCGATTTTTGCACCTGCATGCAAAGCTGGACATATGTGGAGGCTGGTCCTGAGGATGTGGAAAAATCTTTCATTATCTCTGACCGGCGTGTTCCCAGTGACAATCCTAGAAACAATCAGTGGTGTTCTTCCTCTTCTCGTTTCGATCTACTTAGAGGTGAACGCGCAAATGCATGGCAAGAGGCTAGAAAGGTAATCATGTTTAAAACTACATGACAAAAGCTTGGCTTCAGAGCGGAACATACCTTGAATTCAATAAGTCCCATGCTATTCTTTGCAACAGTCGCCATGAGTTTTTCAGCCAGTTGAAACCTAGCCACGCCCTCCCCATAAGAGCCCTTGTCCTTAGCTAGTCTTGCCTGGTGATACTGAGCTATTGCAGTGAAGAAATCATGCTTTGACGATAGGATCATACTCCACTCCTAATGAAACAAAACAATGTAAAATGGTTTGGTATTCATCTTTATCTTACCACAAAACTCAGACAAGCGAGAAATTATAAAGAAAAATAATTATTGCGGGCGACAAGAGGAGCTTGCAATCCTAATCTCCAGGTTGTTATTACGCATGCATCGCATGCATCGCATGCATCGCATGTATTTAGCCAGCATTCGTTTGGACTTCCCATAAGAATGTATGGAAAATACAGAACGCACTTTGATCACACTTGTTTGGACCTTCTATCACTCGTAATCTGATCACGCGTGTTTTGACCAAAGCACAACGCTGGAGCAAAAGCATTTTGACCTTCGATTATTGTCACCCGCACTCCGTAACCTTTGGTTATTACTAGTTATTAGACTTATCCAAGGCTAAAAGCAAAGCTCCCTTTTGATAAATTTATACTTCACTTTAAACAAAGTAACCAACCCAAAGAAATCCAGCTAAAGTTAAGCCTGCAATCAGTTGAAAACTTGTAACTTGTCAGTGGATAACTTCAAACACTATAACCTTGATGGGTCAATAACTGGGCCTGGATATGGTTAAATGTAATACTGGTAAGCACATAACCTGTTTTGACAGCTGTCAATAATAATTAACCACAACATGAATGTGCAATATCAGGCTGCAGGCTCCCACGATAGCTAGAAAGTCTGGGATTTTACATTAGTTGCAATGTGGTGTGGATGGATGGATGGAAGAATGGACGGACGGTCGGTAGGATTGACATTAAGTCATGCCTACCAAAATTTCTCAATTGGATCAATAACCATATTTTTAGTTAGCTACGAGGCTCCGCTTGCACAAGCCTGTTGAGCTCCACTATAAGTGTTGAAAATGCCCTTTACCTTTTCTAGTTGTTGTTTTACTGATGTTACTTGACATGCTGCATTTGCTTCTTTGTACAAATCTGCAGCCTGTAATGCCACTTTTGCTATAATAGCATCCTTCATCTTATCTACAAGCAAGTGCAAAGGTGCTGTTATGCATGTTTTGTAATTTAAATGAATTTTTGATCTACTGTAGCCCGCGTAACAAGCGTTACAAATCAAGTTATCAAGAGCACCCACAAAAAAGGGAGGATGAGGGGAAAAGATGAAACTTTTTCATACCTCTCCCACCCCATTTATTTATCTTTTTCACCCTTGTCCCAACTTTCTTGATGACCTCTTGTGGAAACGCTTGCTACCCAGAGTATAATTGACCACTCCCAAAAACCGTCAGGTTCAGTATAAACAGATAGAGTGGTTTTCGTTTGAGTGTCGTAAAACCAAAACCAAAGTAATTACTCTGGCCAATCACATAGGACACAGACAATGCATTGAACCAATCAAAACTCGAAGTAATTACATGTGGCTGACGCAAAGCGCTAGCGCGTCACAATTGACTTTGGTTTTACTTCTGATTGGATGAAAAGGTGGCGCGAATCTTTTAAGCCAATCGCATCGTGTAGAAAGTGCAAAACCAATTACTTTTCGACACTCAAATGAAAACCGCTCTAAGAAGACCCAAGTGGCCTAATATGAACCGTGCTTTTTCAACTAACACTTCAGCAGAACTTCTTCTTCTTTTTCTCTTATTCAAATTATTGTCACGGATTTACTTTCATGTTTTCTTTGATAGTTATTGTGGCATGTCTACCTTTGATTATAACTGACCAATAATTGAAAACCTTAAGTGAAAAGGGGAGAGTTTGGGGGGGTAGGGCACCCTCACTTACTAAATAATTACTGTTCTCCCAGCAAGACTCTGTTTTATGTCTCCTCTTAAAGACAGGATCGCCATTTCCTTGTGGTCGTACAAAGCTGTAGCAAATTGACAGTAGTTCAGTTCCTCCTTTCCCAGATTAAAGACCCTGAGTATTAGTCTGGTCTGCCCTGGGGTCGAACCTGAAATGTACAGGTGTACCTGCTTTGCAGACCACTAATCTAGAAACTAATATCCCACTCTTGCCGTGATTGACCTGACTGGCCTACATGTACATAATTATCATAAGCCTGTGGGCAAGCTCTTCTGGTGATATCATCCGATGGCTCAACTCAGACAACCCCAGCCCCAACCACCATGCATAGAGAGAACAGTACAAAAAAAGCTTGCTCGCAAGCTAACTGACCTTGTTCAGTCTTGTTCCAGATGCTCTCCTGTCCTTGAGCTAACATGATGGCACTAAGAGCATTCAGTGTCTCCACAGACAGATCAGGCGTAGGTACTTGATGCAACTGTGCAAACACTGATTCCTTCAGAAGATGGAAAGAACCACTGGCCAACTACAATCAAGCAAAAAAAGTTCAGCCTGCGTTGGAAACTTTTACACATGTACGTGCAATTGGTAATACAAAACAATCAGAATTACCAATCATTTGCTCGATTTTAATCAAAAATTTTCTTTAATGTTTGGCAGGTCCACTGAGGTACAGGAAAATAATACAATGTTAAAATGAGTTTATTGACTGTGGACAAATGAGCTCAGAACTTTCTTATGTGCTAAATAAACAAATTCTCTTTCTTATACATGTATAATTATGAGACCATTAAAATGACAATTAATTTTCCCTGCTACAATTGATTGAACATTTCCCAGAATTGATTACATGTATTGCATTGGTTAAAGAGAATTCACTCAATAACCAATAATTATTAATAATCTATGACTGGGACACTACTAAAAACAGATCTCTCTCTCTCTCTCTTTATTTTTTTTCTGCCCAAACATTCAGATGCTCTACATTATAGGACAACAAAGGAGATAACTTAAAACTTTTTAACTCTCACTTTATAGCCACCTTAGGGTTGTACTCTAGCAGACCCTGGTGGCCCCTGGCACCTAACTTTTTCCCTCTGGCAACTAGAAAATCTCAGATTTTCTTACAAATCATAAGCTGGACACCCTTGATTTTACAGTTTCAGAGTACTGGGCTCCCTTCAATTTTCCTTATAGCACAGCCTTGCTGAAAGACAAGCTAACCTGAAACATTTTTGCTGCTGTTTTCAATCCTTCATCAGACTGAAAATTCTGCGCTGCTGCAATTTGTCCTTGCAAAACTCCAATGTTAAAGAGCAGACATAGTCTCTCATAATTGAGACTAGGCATTGCTAAGGACAAAAGAACACAAAATAATATATGTATAATAAAAAAATAGAGACCAGCATCAAAAAATAACTCCATTGTATACTAAAGCATCAGCAGGGTGAGACATAAATGTAAAATTACGAAAATTGCTTCAGTTTACTTTGGCTGTGAGGTCTGAGTTACATGTACATGTTAGCACAAAAATATAGCTGACATGTTGTTAAGTTCTCATTTTTGACCTTTTTTAGAAAGGTAACAAACTAATAATATTTCTTTTCCATCAGGCAACTTGGAGTAAAAATGCACTATTAATAGCTATTAAAAATGAGTATACATGTATTAACTAATGCAATAGTAAAATCATGTAAAAGTTTGCTATTATCTAGCACACTATGGGATTGACATTTATATTATTAATTTTCTGTTCTGTCTATTATTATTAAATACAGTGGAAGCTCTTATAAGCGGACGCCCTCAGGATGAAAAAATGGTGTCCATAACTGGAGTTACAATGTAGCCAACTACCGGTAAGTAAATAATAATAAAGAGTTTGCACAATGTATGAGAGTTGAGAAAAATGGGGTTTTGTGAAGGTAGCCATAAGTAGAACAGTCCACTAAAAGAGAGTGTTAATTAGGAGAGCTTCCACTATACATTATACTATTATTATACTTACAGCTTTTCCGATAACCCCACAAAGATCCCTTGTCAAAGGCATCATACCATGTAAAAGAGATCCTGACCTGTGATTAAAAATAATTCAATATAATTTTATTATAACAAAATAATTATACATAATTATGTTAACTTACGAGACTTTATCTTTTTTGAAAGTTTAGGGACGTCAGTAACATTTAAAGTTACCTTGGTAGACTGGGAAACTGCCCACCTACCCCTCTCCTAATCCAACATTTTGCCCTAGGTGAGAAGTAAGTGCTAATGTTGACTTAGGGGAGGGGTAGGTGGGCACATTCCCTGAAACCTAAATTGATCTGGTAATTTTGCACTTGAGATTCTTCTGGTTCTATTTTCCTTTGATTTTGTTTGTTTGTTTGTTTGTTTTTTAAATTGCTGGGTTTCATTCTCAGGAGAAATCCCTAGACCTCCACCCTTAGTGATAGCCCTGAAGTTATGATGAATTTCTTTTCCCCTGTCTACTTTAATATTAGCACTGTAATCTTTCTATCATTTGCTGCCTTTATTCTACTTGCTGAAATTTCACTTATCCACATAAAAATTCTCCATACTGATCTCCGCACATTTCCTTAATAAAATAGTCAAGAGAATTTGTCAAAAGATCAAAGCGTTTTGGTAATTTTCATTAATTCTCTAAAACTTTTCTCTTGAATATAAATTGACATTGTTAAGAGAAACTTGATGTTGGTCACTTTTAGGGCTAAAAGGGTTAAAGCATAGGGTACTAAAAGCTCACCTGTGATTCTGAAACTGGAAATTTTCCCTCCATTGCTTCCAGTTGATCATAGTACCTACAATGCCACAAACACAAAAAGTTACTTTCCTTAAGCTGCACGGAAATGGGCACAATAACTCCCAACATTGCTGGGTCAACTATGTTGCGAGTTGTTGTATCCGTGTTGGCAGTGGTGTGCAAACTAATGTATCAACTCCCAACAATGTTGGGACCTGCAGTGCATCTTGGGCAGGATACAGCGCATAAGACTTTGGTGACCAACATTGTTGTGCCACACTTCAGCAATCACGGAACAAAAGAAATCTTAGGAGTTGTCGCCACGACGAGGAAAACTTAAATTCCTGAGAAGTACTGGGAAGTCGTGCAGTTAAGATTAATACACCTTACTGTTTGTCATATAAATGAATGTTTGAGGAATGACTACAGAAATTCCATACTCCATACTGTTAATAACTGGTTGAATCAAATGGTAAAATGAATCAGAAGCACTGATCTGGGTAGTGACATGTCATCAGTTTGGATTTCCTGCAGTTGTTATTCAGGCCTCATTTCACGGGGAAACTAGTCAAGGCTGTGCTCTAAGGAAAATTGAAGGGAGCCCAGTGCTCTGAAACTGTAAAATCTAGGGTGCCCGGTGTATGATTTGTATGAAAAATAAGAGATTTTCTAATCGCCCCAGGGCAAAAGTTAGGCACCAAAGGCCATCGGGCTCTGCTAGAGCACAGCCCTGCTAGTGGTCTGATCACAGAATGTTGGCTGTTTTCATAGGCTACCCCTCACAGCAACATACATGAATATCACTTTACAATGTAGTTCTAAACTGCTTGTCAAACAATCATCTTGCAAAATAATGCTTTAAAATTGCCAGTGTAACATTAAAAACATGACAAATGACTAAGTTAACATTTTGCTTGAACTTTGCTTGAACATTTTAGGCTCAAATCTGTATTTTGGAGTACATTCACTTCTCTCTAAGCCAACACCTTCAAGACCAGTCTAAGAGTGTTTTCCATCTTGTAAAGATTAAAATAGGCAGAGTAAAGAAAGGCGGAGACCAACTCTAGGTGTTTGATTTACCATGGTGTTTGTGTATTTGTTCTATTTTGTACAAAAATTTGATGCTCAGATTTCAATAACAATAACAGCTACAAGAACTTAGGGTACCTATGGTATACCTACATTAATAGCTCATCGGTACATTGGCAGTGGCCCCTCTCCACCCCCTCCCCTCCCCAGGGACTAATCCTCCTAATCAAAAGCTGAGTGATTCTCATTTCACATCCCTTCATTAAAAAATTCACTCTGGAGATTCCTTTGTAATGACATGGTATGCCTCTTATGGAGGTAACATCTGGTAAATATAGACATGACACTAGTGACATGCAACAATATAACCTCTGACTTGACTGAAAAACGTACAATCTGATTAACTGTACATTATAATTAATTTGTACGTTGATGCTCCTCTGAATTTATTACAGCAAGCACTGATATTTATTTCATTTTATCCTGAATTACCCTGATGTGTAGCTGTAAGTTGGGATCTACAAATCGTTTACAAATAACAGAAATTAAATCCAGCTTCCATACTGCAGAATCAAAAAGGACCGTTTAATAGAGCTTCAACACAACATACGACGTCAAAAAAAAAGTCACGATAAAAGCTAGGTGATAATTCTATACCAAAATGTAAGCTAAAGCAGGCTAAAGCGGGGTAAACTCCAATCCTAACCATCAATTTTTAATTGCTTGAATCCTTGCATGTGTCACCGTCACATCAAATCAGCGAACGCTTTTCCCCGCACAACCAACAGAAATGCTGTTTATACTATATTATTCCATCTCACCTCAACAAAGGTTCCAAAGCAGATTCGTGTTTATCTAATGTTTGCATGACACAAGTATTTCTCAACTTCGTGAGTTCAGCAATGGCGTCCTCGTTTTCCGTAGCTACCTCAGCGGAGAATGTGTTCTTGATAAACTTCTCCAAAGGCTTTTTAAAGTCCACACCATCGGAGCGTTTCAATGGAATATTTATCCAGCCAGCCATATCTTCGCCAAGAAGTCAATTTTCGCTGAAAAGAAGTTATGTTATCTCGATTTTTCCTTCCTCCATCCGAAATCTTGAGGCTATTTTTAGAAGTTTACCTTTGTTGGAAACCAGTCTCTCTCGGCCAAAGCAGCCTTTGCCCGCGGGCTCATTTGGGAATGATCATGCTCTCTCCCCGGTCTCTGTTGTCTTTTCCCGAACCAAAATACCCTCGGCTCAACATTGGGGAAGGAGAGCGGCACATTTGAGTGAGAACAAAGGTGTGAAGCGTGAATGTAAGAAATTTTGGAGAAAATTCAAGACAAATGGCTCCTGTTTCAACGAATTGTGACGAGTATTGCAGCTCTCGAGCCAAAGAAGCAAAGAAACAAAGAAGCAAAAAAATAAATAAATAAATAAATAACGCCTGATCTCAGGTTATACCATATATATCTTTTTGAACAAATCGGGGTGGAGGGAACTGCGCTCAGGAGGCTCATTCATTCAATAGCCGTCCAAGTTGATATTGTGAGCAGGAATTAGTGAGCAGGAACCAGTTGTTTAAAAGGCGGATAACGCATAACAGTGGCTTAGCTTTACGTTCTCTTGCCGCCCGGTAAATCTCTACCGTACAATCATAGGGGGGGCCACACAATCCGTGTGTGTAACAGATGTTGGTAAAATCCAACGAGTGGTCTATTATCAATGCTGCGTTCTGATTGGTTGAGCCACTACTAGTTATGTTATAGCCCACTAGTAGCGAAAAGCGCCGGATTTTACTAAAACAATTATTCCTCTCAGGTTCGAGTCATAATTGTTTATTATTTTATAGTAAATGTACTGGATTTACCGTTTGCCTCACCCATAGCGATATATTGCTAAGTATGTATATAAATCAAAGTTAGATAAACGTTAAATTACCTTTAGTCGTCCTTTTGCCTCAAAAGAGGGTATTAATTTGAGCGATTTTGAATGATTTGAGTTTGCCGATTACTGTTTAATAATCGGCGAACTAGAGTGATTCTGCGGTGGCCCACAACTGTCACGGCAAAACCAAAAACCTCACGCCGCAAAAACAAAATACCTCACGGCAAAACCGAAAACCTCACGACAAAACCAAAATACCTCACGACAAAACGAAAAACCTCACGGCAACACCAAATACTTCACAGCAAAAAACAAATACCTCACGGCAAAAGCAAATACCCACGGCAAAACCAAAGCTATTTTGCTTTTGCTGTGAAGTATTTGGTTTTGCCGTGGGGTTTTTGATTTTGCCGTGACAGTTGTGGGCAACCATAGTACGATTTCAAATACAAAGAGAATTTATAACTCCTTTTGAAGAAATTTTCCCACAATAGCTAAACAAATGCCTTCAAAAGTTTTATTTGTCGGCAAGAAAACGCGACGCCTGACGGTCGTTTGGTCATTTGCGCGCCTTCAGTGAATAATTGAAGGTTATAAGGTAGAGGGTTTTTACATGACGTCACGGCTGTCATATTGGTGTTCCAGGCAATAAAACAGTGATGTTCCAAACCAGTCCTGTGGGAGTTGAACTCAATTTCTTATGTTAACACTTTCTTTTTTACACAGATGCTGGTCATGTGACTGAAAACGCTCTATGTATTAGCTCACTCGTGAATAAACACTTGCAAACGACGGGCCCAAACGACGTTGATTGAGGGTCCATTAACCATGCAGCCTCGCTTTCAATCAAATATGCCATCGAATCGAAGGTTTATTCAGCGCCGGTTGGTTATGAAGACTAAATTAGCCGGGGGGTTAGAACAAATCAGAAACGGCGAAATATTTTTGAATGAATATTAATAAGGTGTATAAAACGTGATGGCCTCATACTGGAAATAAATAATATCTTTGTCTTACTTCACCATTAATGTTAGTAAACTACAGTATGTTTGTTAAACAAACTGCATTTTCCTCTTTGCGACTGGTCTGGCGCAATTTTAACAGTTATGCTTATTAGGACAAGGGCAAAAAATAACAGAGTACTAATTACAAATATTATATGATGGTGTTTCAACTGAATTTAAAAACTACAGAGATGCTGTTTTTGATTAAACATTTATATCAGTAAGCGATTGCATTTGAATTTCTAATTGTTCTAATCTGAAATATATAAAACAAATCCATGCGTTGACCTTTACCTTTGAGCTTAAATTGCTGTCAGGTGCCTATTTGTGTCATTGAACAAAACATTCATTATAAAACATCTTCGCTGGCAAAAGACTAAGACAACTTTGTTCTACAGACACATGTGGGTTAAAGCCATCAGTTGAAATTGCTTTGCGAGGCCAACCAAGATTGGAGTCACTACATTTCAGGACCGTTTGTATTTCCTTTCATGCCAGGTAAGTCACGCGCGCAAGGCTCGATTTTAATTGCGGGTAGCTAGTGAGGTTTGAGTTGCCAATAAGTGAAGTCGTATCAGGAATGGAAACTTGCAGGTTGTTTGGTCACGTTTTCAAGCGTTCACTGTATTTTTTTTGTCACTGTTATAGGTCAATGTCTTAAAAGGTGTGCGAAGACTTTTGGACCCGTTTAACCGAACAAGTTTTTTTTTTTTTGTATCACCAGAGGAAGATTGCAGGAACCTAACAATTACCATTCAGCTGCTTTGTGTGCTTTTACAAACTTAATGCATTTGCTTGATGCATTTTCGAGCAAACTGTTCCTTTATTAGCCATGAATGATTTCAATGCTACTAAAAAAAGTAGGTTTATGAAACAGTCCGAAACGTTTCCTCGCGTTCTTTCTTAATTCGAACACATATACCTCTTGACCTTTATATGCTCTTATATCTCTTCAGACTGTTCCTCATCGAAATATTCTTTATCGGAGGTCAATTTATTGCAGTTTTCCTATCTTAAGAGGAAAGGAAGCCATATCAAAAATTTACGTGTTGCAATTGAAGGTTTTTGACATTGAAATCGAAAATGGACGAAAACCATCGCATCGGGCGCTGGCATTTTTATCAGGGGCACCCAACGTGAATTTTCGGAAAATATCTGTTCGGAAGACGATTTGAGATCTAGAATTTTCGGAACATTTGTTGTAAAATTTCTTGCTTGTCTGCCTGTCCTAGGATTTTCGAACATCTAAAAAATGGTATAATTGACCATTTTTAACGGATTCTTACCCTTAAAAGGTCACCTAGAATTTTCGGGAGCGTTTTTTCCGGCTGAAATTTTCGAAAAGGTAAGTTTTGTTCCCTATCATTTTCGGATCACTAGACTTTCAGCTAGGAAATCCGAACAGATAAAAAATTTTTAGGGGATAAAAATATACCCATATCTACCGTTTAAATACTAAAATACGTTTAACAATGCTATGTTTAAGTGGTTTTGAAATATATTCTCTTTGGGTGCCCCTGTTTTTATTCTGGATGCACAGGATTACAGATAGTTCATGGCAAGGCGACATAATGCATTTATTAACGGGCTTTCCTGCTTTATTAATTCGCTTTACGAGAGAGCACTTTTTTGACCACATACGTTGCCAGATCAGTTTATAGCTGGTATTTCAGTGGCAAAACTTAACGGCGAGTTTCTCCATTGACCTCTATTCTATTGTCCGGTTTTCACAGCTGATTCCGTATCTTCGTCGCCTCCATGCAAGAATGTGAAATAAGAGGATGTCAATAGGGTGGTAGCTTTGACATTTCACGGTATTTATTATTATTATTATTATTATTATTATTATTATTATTATTATTATTTTTCACTGTTGTCGGTTAAATTTTAGAGCAGCTGCTACAGTACTGTCATTTTATGGGGCTTTAACGACTAT
Organism: Porites evermanni; assembly: GCA_942486025.1. Taxonomy (NCBI): domain Eukaryota; kingdom Metazoa; phylum Cnidaria; class Anthozoa; order Scleractinia; family Poritidae; genus Porites; species Porites evermanni. The sequence continues at coordinate 66,661 of CALNXI010001617.1, read as the reverse complement.
TAAAGAAAAAAAAAACCGCGCACAAAGAAATTTTTATAGTGAGACGTAGTCAGGGCCATATGCAAGTGAATTTCATAGTGAGCTTTTATGAAACTGCGGCTAATTGTTTTTCTTTTTTTGTTTGTTTGTTTTCGCTTGTTGTTTTTGCTTTGTTTACGTGTTTGTTTGTTTCATTTGTTTGTTTTTTTTTCTACGATCTCTCAATTCTTGGTTTTCACGTGACGCCACTAAAATTCAAACTAAAAAACTATCGATCCTTCCGGGATTTTACTTTCACGATGCATTAGAACAGCTGAAAACTAATTTTCATACAAGTTTTGGCTTTAAAAGGGTTCTTGGTTTTGTGATAGAGTGCGCTTGAATTAATTTCTAAGCTTTTGCGTGACGCGGCATTTACATGACGGCCAAGAGAGCTGTCATGTAGGTTAAAAAAATGACTTATTTCATGAATTTTGCTATTTAAACAGTTCATGTATAAGAAAAAGTTTTACTTTAATGTTTATGAGTTTCTCAAAGAAAAAATTCACGCTTTTGTAGCAAAACTCGGTAACAGATGTTTCTGTTAGTTTCCGTCCGCCATGCGGGAGCTCATCCAGGTGCGCACTAGCATGGCGCCAGTCTCCATACAAATCTCTATGAGTTGGCCTGTTTGGGTCTGTTATAGAACAGGGTAGGGACTGAATCACATATTTTGATGTGAAAAAGAGTAACAGAAATTTTCAAGGAGTAAACCCCGCAGGGAATCGTGGCTATTAGTCTTTGCACGATTCTCTTAAAACTCAAGAAATTAACTGACATTTAAAAAGTGATCTAAGTCATTATTATTAATTTTTTCTTATTTTAAACAGATTAGACGATGGCTGGCATAAAAGCAATGTTGTTCGTTATTGGCTTTGCCTTGTTCCCATTTGTGATGGCACAGGAAGTTGTAAACAATGCATATGGAGGTAATGAATAGGCACGAACAAATTTACGTAGGCAAACAGTACAATGTCCGTTTTAGAGTAGCTTAGACTGGTAGCATCCAGTTCTCTTTGTTTTGGTGTCTTTGACGTTCGTATTCATTTGTGGAATTTTCACCCGCTACTAAAAATGCGCACTTGTTTTTAGGCATTTTGTTTAAGCATATCTAGCTTTTTCCTCCATCACAGGGTCTAATCAGTCTAATATTGTTCATTAAACATCTTCCCTAATACTTCATCATCCCAAGGATATGTTTTTAAAGGGGACTTTTACAACTATTTGAAACAGAATGTAATAGTGATTCTTACATATCAAACATGTGTGACCGAGACTTCACAATAAGTACGTTCAGAATTTTTCGCTGATGTCGTTGAGCTAATGTCCTTCTTTGATGGATTGAAGGTTTTTGTTGTATGATTTTTTTAAAATAACTTTACCATTTTTTATTGTCTGCACAAGTCCTTCGTTTAAGGTGAAAGTAATTTAGTGTCCTTTTTCAAGTTTTTCGGCAAAAACCATTTTGCAGTTTGTCCTGTTCCGATGAACAAAGAACAAGAAGAAATGATTAAAGAGCAGGAAAGGAATAAGGAGGAAATGGAGGAAATCATGAGAGAAATTGAAATCACTTGCTTAGGTGAGTTAATAAAATGAGACTATAGTAACTACTTCCAAACAAATTGACTATCATTTTAGAATGGTTGTTCGAACCGGAACTTGTACGGGAAAATATACGTTCAGTCAAAAAGCTGTCCCGAGAAAAAGGTTATTTGTCTTAGCTCAGCTGTGTAAATCTGCAGTCGTAGTAAAGTTGAGTTTTAAGATATCTTGGTGTCGAAAGGGAAACTCGCAACCGACCATCGCTATACTTGCCTCAAATGCGTGCGAAAGATAAACGACTGAAAATGTCAGCTGCTAATGTTTTATCGTCTAAGAAAAAACTCAGAAAAACCTCAGAGAGGGGGTGGCAACCATCCCTCCCTCCCCCTCCCCCTTTTACGTCGGAGGGCTAAGTAGATAAGCTGCATAATTAAAGTAAATGGTTGCCTTGATAACATTAATGGAGGTGTATGCATGGGTTACAGTAAATTAGTAAGTTAACCTCAAACAAAGTTGCAAACTATAAAGGCACTTTGATGACCAAATCAAAACGAGGTTTTTTTCTTCATGGACAATTTCAACTCAGATCAGTTTTAAAACTAAAACTTCTACTTGCTCGTTTGTAGATGAGTGTAAAACAGGACAACATAACTGCCACGATGATGCATACTGCACCAACACCAAGCGTTCCTTCACGTGTACTTGCAAATCAGGGTATTTTGGGGATGGTGTAAATTGCAAAGGTAACATATTTCTATCTAAGCTTGAACTTACAAGATTTTCGCGTTGTTTCATGCACTTAAGAGTACAGCTAATTATTGGGGTCGAATTCAGTCACAAATATTGAGGTTGGTCGAGGTTTTTGGATCATGCAAATGTTGTCACATGACTCCACACGGTCAGAAAAGGATAAAAAGTCTTTAACAAAAATGGCAACATTGTTTGCTGCGAGTTATTAAACCGGATTAGTTTAGGACAATGTGTAATGTAAGCATCTACAAAACTGTGCTTGGCCTTTTTTGAATTTTTTTTTGTTTTAGAAAATAAACGGTTTTCTCCACTAGACCCAGTTCCCCATGGCATTTTTATCAGATCTTAACGCCTTCGCTTTTAAATATCTAAAAAAGGCCAAGCAGAGAAGTGATACATTAAACGGCCTTAACATTATGCAACCGGTAAAAAAGTTGAGAACACACGAAAAAGTGTTGCCGTTCCAAGAACAATCCTTTTCAGCCGATGGAGGTCACGTGCCCTAATTTGCATAATTTTAAAGCACGAAATTGGCACAAACTAAATATGTGTGCAGCTGGCAAAGTTTTATGTTGTTACATCTAAAGCTCTTAGATGTAGACCACTCCCACACTTTTGAAGTGAGCAAATTGAGGCAAATTGACGCCAGTGCCTTAATTTACCTGAGTTTGCCTCTGATCATATTTCGTACTTGAGAAAAGTGACTTTCTCCATTAGCTCTTAAGTTTTTAGTTGTGTAGGTTAAGTCAATTTTCAAATTTCCTTCTCATGTTCTTCCGTGAATATATTTCCGTACACTTGACTTGATTTTTTTTGCCTACATGTATGACAAAAGTTAATTCATCCGTGGGAGATTTCGTGGTATCCAATCAAACGGATTACCAGCTTCAATTAATCCCTTATCAAAAACCATAAAAGTTAAACTAAATCGGTTTGATTTGACTCACCATTAAATTTTGTTTTGCAGACATAGACGAGTGTAAGACAAAAAAGCACAGCTGTGACGTTGCTAGATCAGTTTGCCGTAATGTTAGAGGATCATTCGAGTGTATTTGCATGGAAGGGTATTCTAAAAATGGACAAGATGATAAATGTAGAGGTATATATAAATATATATGTATGTGTCTAAAGGTTTGGGAAATTATTAGGATTTGGACAAAACGCGCGTGAAATTATTCCCTAATGTCACGAGTATACCATTTGATTAGCTATTAATATCATGGGTGACGAATTACGTTAGCAATCTTGGACTTTTGACGTGTTTATCCTGGATCGTATCGATCGAGAACTCCACTCTCTCAAATGTTTAGACCTTCAATTTGGCTTATAATTAAAGTTCAGAATTTTTAAGACTTTTTTGGCAAAATACCTGTTAAAATCCTTCTTGATGTTCTCTTGTGTGTTCAGGTTTTCTAAAGCGTCGTTTTGTGCGCTTACATCTTCATTCACGGCATTTTAAAACTTCGCCGCCATCTTGACAATAAGACGTACGGAAGGGTTGCCATGGCAATTTTGTAACTTCACACAAATTACAAATTAACGCTGAAATTTTGCGCCAAAATTAAGGAGTAATTCGTCACCTATGATATTAAGACATTAACATCATAGGTTACGAATTATTCCTTAATTTTGGCGCGAAATTTCAGCATTAATGTGAAATCAAAAAATTGCCATGGCAACCTTCCGTACGTCTCAGTGCCAAGAAGGCGACGCAGTTGTAAGATGTTATGAACGAAGATGTCAGGGCATTTAGTTTAAAAGACGCTTTAGAAGACCTAAACACACGAAAGAGCACATCAAGAAGGATTCTAACAGGTGTTTTGTCGAAACATTTTGAAAATTCTCAACTTAACCAAATTTAAGATCTAAACGTTTGAGAGAGTGCAGTACTGAACAGGCGAGGGAAATTATTCAAGACGTTACAAATCAATCGAAATCGATCATCGAAAACGTAATCGATTAATCGATAGTACTCTACAATACTCGATATTTGTCGATTGACAGTTATAATAATCGATAAGCACAAATTTTGGCTAGAGTCTCATTTTTTTTTTTCCATTCGAAGCTGAGCTGTATGGTTCATTCAAAATATTTTTCCGTCTCTGATTGGCTCTCTCCAGCTAATTCTTTGCAATCAACTAGCGCCGACCGTATTTGCCGAAGATGAGAGCAAAATACCATCTATACAACGGTGGCCATGGCATATTGCCCTAATATACAACTGCAACCTCATTTTTAGGCAGCGGCGCGGAAGCCTAACTATTTTGGCGTGGACCAAGCTATGAATTTTTTCCATTCATTCAAACTATATTAATACTACTATATTGCCCCAATATACAGTCGCATCCTCGTTTCTAGGTATGGGTGAACTTGGGGAAAATGGCTTGATTAAAGTGCACACTGCTTTCCGAAGACGAAATAGCCGAAATACCGTAAAATTCCGAAAATAAGCCCCTCCATGTATAAACCCCCCAAACCGGTAACGCAAAAAACCCTCCGTTTCTTGTTGTCTTCTTGCCCTTCTGTTTACGCGCCAAGCCAGTGTGTTTATAATTTACCATTTTGGGCTATTAGGTGTCATCTAATCACATTGATGTCACCTAATCACATTGATATAACATATGCATCGTTAAAATAGGAAAAAAATACGGCATATTCTGATTCAAAATTCTGTCTCATTCTCCCTCTTCTATGCATGAAAGTCATTTGAAATAACATCGCATTTAAGGGAGGATATCATAATCATCATGATCGATACTGTTATCATCATCATCATCATCATCATCATCATCATCACCATCATGATAGCGGAGCTCCACGCGCACGCGAAGCCCCATACCTAAGAAAATTTGGTAATCCATCCACCCGAGAAATTTTGGTAATCACGTGACCGTACGTCTGACCGTCCGTGCTTCCGCACCACAGGACACCAATTTAGAATAACGCAATTAACAGGTACATGTATGACACCACAGGCAACTCGAGGTATTTTTGGCGGGAAATCGGGTGGCCACTGGGACTCTTAGAAAAACAACACCAAACTCGAGCGTTATTTTTGATAAGAGCTTGAGCGAGTGACTGAAAACAAAGGAGAAGAATTTCGTTGGAAGAGAAACATGAAAATTTCACAGCGGTGGTGAGAAAATGAGAAATGCTAGAGGCCAGCAAGGTGAAAATGAGTTAAAAATATAAGAGTGAACAGGAACATAAGCAATAACATTTTTGGTGAGCAAACACGACAATTTCTCCAGAAAAATTAATGACATTATAGCCGTGCAAAACAATGGCAAAGAAATGTACAAAAAACGTGTGCTGCATCTGCAAATTTGTTTTTTAGCTGATTAGATTTATTAATTTTGTTACCGTTCTCATTGCCGTTGCCGTTTAGTATTGGACGATTATATTTTTTGTTTACAAGTATCAAGTTAAGGAGAGCTTCGCTTTTAGCCCTGACTAAATCTATATATTAATGATAGCGCACCGAGAGCAACTCTAGCATCTTGAGTGCTCTCCAAACTTCCCAGTTGCTCATTATCTAAACATACACACAGCTGAAGCATGAAATAATTGTTTTACAACATAATCAAAGTGATCAATTCAGCAGTTAACAGTTAAATGTTTATTCTTGTGCGATCTAAAAGCACTACCCGTCAATGTCTACGTGATCATATCTTTCTACCTAACAGTTACGGTTTTATCTTGAATTAAACTGAGAGAAAGTTTTAATACTCAAGTTGCTTAAGACAACACTTAAGAGCGAATGTCTGTAAAAATCGAGCAAAATCGAAATTTCGCGGCCACAGTCAAAAAATCATTTTCGCTCATATCTTGTCCATAGATAGGCATAAGTAAGTAACTAAACGTGGTGTAGTTTGTTTTTCAAAAGGCCGCTTGGATTTGGAGAAAATCGACAAAATCAATTTTCGTGGTCGGCGACTTGAAAACAACCAAAATTTGAGGCAAAATGAGGCGGTCTCAAAACTTCGCTCGCACGCACACAGGAAGAAAGCGGGGTAAAATATTTCCCGATAAATCAATTTATAAAGGGTTCTACTTCTGGTTTGGTGATGAATTCTTATCTTAACGATAATCTGGAAGATAAATAATGTTATTTTAGTTTGGGTTCTTTTTCGACTAAACGAAATTTAAATTTAGGCTGAAAGTTGCGTTTTATATTTTAGGCATGTGCTACACCTTAGTCTTGCCTGAAACTCAAGTCATTTGTTATTTAAACACTGTGCTAAAACATATGTAAGAATTGGCCTGGGTAATTAAATTTGTACTTCACACGAACCTTCTGAAGTTGAATAAATTTTGCTTGAAATATGAGACTTTTCGAGAAAGTCGGTTGGTTGTTGCTCGACAAGTCACGATGGCTGGGCTCTCCAAACGAAACTTAACTCACAATCGCACTTGTATTAAAGACATTTGTACTGAAACGATAATTTTTGTTACCTCAAATGTGTTTTCCCGTTCTTGTCAACTGGCAATGCGCCTTGTCCCATGCTAATCAACCGAAGATCCAAAAACTCGAGGAAACGTGGTGCGTGAAACTAACCTCAAACAGAACATGGCCTATCTTTTCCGCAGTCACACTTTTACATCCATTCCCATTTAAAAATTCTAGGTCTCACAAAAACTGCGATTTTGATAGTGAAACTTTCGGGCTGCCGACACCTCTTTGGTCATAAAAGTCTGGTCAAAAGTGTTGCGTGACAGTATTCACAGGCTTCCCAATCTAACCATTTGAGCGACGCCTTTTTTTAATGTTGTTGCCAGAAGTAGCATAAAGGCCTTTCCAGTTTCTGCTCCGAAAAAGCTAAAAAGTTGCTAAGAAATATGCCAAAAAGTTGCTCAAAAGTTGCTAAAAATTGATAAAGTTGCTCAAAAATTTTGTAAAGTTGCTCGAATATTTTTAAGACAGCATGTCTAATTTTATTTTTATTTTATTTTTTAATTTTTAATTTTTAATGATGTACTAGTGAGCAGCACACTTTCACTTCCAGTGAACATTTTCACTTGGAAGAAGGGGAAACCATGCTCGTCCCGGGCAACGAAATTTTTTTTTTAATTAAAAAAAATTTAAAAAAAATTAAAAATAGTTTTACTAGAAAGATGTTTAGAATTTTAACCAAGAGAATTTTAACTCTTTATTTAAAAAAAGGGGGGTTATTCAGCATTTTGGTTCAAAATAGCCAAAAAGTTACCAAAAAGTGCTAGTTTTCCGAAAAGCTGCTAGAAGTTGCTCTCTGAAAAAAAAGTTGCTCAAAATCCTAAAAGTTGCTAAAAAGTTGCCGAGCAGAATCTGGAAAGGCCTAGTAGCATATTATGCTACTAACAATCCAAATCATGTTTTTTTCTTCTTTTTTTCCTAAGTTTTCTTAAAGTGTGCTTCCATACAATACTAAATAAGTCCAAAAACATCGTTTTTCAGGTCAACTTCCCCCGTTGCCTTATACGTGCCTTTGATTGACTTCAGGCTTCAATCTCTAGCTATTTCACCGCGTTATTACCTATCAGGCGGCTGTCTTTCCTCTCATATATGCAAGTTCCATTTTTTGGATAACAGTTTTCGTAAACATTCTGCAATTATCTTTCATTATATATATTTTTTCTAATCTGAACATGGTTATTCGATCGTCAAACTCTTGTTTCAGTCTGTTTATACACAGAGGAACCCCGCCTTGCGACCACCCCCTTTATGCGACCACCTCTTGCCTCAGCTCACCTCCCATAGTCTTTCCACCCAGACGTGAAAATCTCCGAGTCATTTTATTATTTTGAAGACCTCTTTAATGCGACCACCTCCGTATCACGACCAGGATTTTATGGCCCAACGCTGGTCGCAAAAACGGGGTTCCACTGTATTGAAATTAATAATAATAATAATAATAATAATAATAATAAATAATTGAAATTAATGTAAAGAATTAAAATTTAGGCCCCGCTTATATGAAGAAAATTTGTCTCGAGCAGAAAGGTCACCCGCCTATCCGAGCTTCCCTTAATAGGGAGAGGGCATGATCTCAGGCTAAGCTTCCCTGGAAGAGGCAACGTTTCACACATTTCCTTACTGAAAACATGGCGAACCGTTTAAATTACAAAAAGTTTGCTCGGCTAGAAGGGTGACCCACTTTGTCCAGTCACCCTTTTGTAATGGTATGGTCAGCCTCCTAGCCGGGCCAACATTTCTCCGTAGGCACTTTACGCGCTTTCCATTGAACAAAAATTCCTGTTTGAAATTTCGGAAAAACCACTTGCCCAGTGGAAGGTACATTCCAGTTGCAGAGACCAAACCAAAGCCACCGCGAGTTTGGTTATCGTGCTTGTAAGCAGGATACAGATCATTGGTCCTAGGGAAAATAATTTTGTCAAATGGAAGGAGACATTTCGGTCCGACCGTCTAGATCAAATCCGATCCGTATCGGTAAAGGGCTCGCATAGCCAAGGCGAGACAATTAGAGCATGCGCGAAGGCCGGTTGGGTCAATCGTTTTTTTTTCTCTCGGCTAGGGGGCGACTCTCCTACACGAGACAGGTTTCGATCGAAAAGACTACTCAAGTTGCCCTGTGGATGACTGAACAGTTGTTATAATTATATGGCGCCGCAAAGAACTTAGGGATTTAGATAGCCTAAAAGGGTTTTCAATGTATTTAGGAGGCAAGTGTCGTTTGGTGCCCCTGTCAACTATCGCCTAACGCTACCACTACTTTCTTTACCCA
>CALNXI010001617.1:17500-36364 GCA_942486025.1 Porites evermanni | reverse complement strand
TAGTATATACACACTCAGTGATCTTGGTAATTCAAGCAATCTGATTGGTTAGCTATCTTGGACTATGACGTTATATTCACCGCGCTAGGCGGTGAATATAAACCAGAACAAAATCGCTGTCGTGAAATGGGCGTTTTGCCAAAGTTTCATAGTGAAGCCTTTTTGAAAATACACGAATATCCAAGTGCTTATGACTTGGAAGGCAAGAAAAGACTTCATGGTGTTTAAACAGCGTGATTTATTGTGAAGTGGTTTTACTTTAGCTGACTTTTTGTACGCTCGAAGCTATGTTTACCACTACAGAGGAAAACGAGGTCGCTTTGTCGCTGTTTTGTGATTTCGGGATTTTCTCGCAAGACCAATTTTTCCTATAAATAGAAGCTAATTTATGGAGAAAAGAGGAAGGCAAATATTTTCGAAAATTGTACTTGCCAGCAAGTTAAAAAGGCAAAGAACTTTGGAGATAAACATTGCCCACCTTGATCGTAGCCGCTGTTGACAGCATTTGCAAGAAGCGACAAAGAAAAATTTCTCATTCACGGTGAGTTGACAGAAACAAATAAAGCTCTACTTTTCTTCTCAGAATTGGGTAGTAATTTAAATTTTCGGCGTTTTCGTTTAAACCGTTGATGCTAAAGCTTACGTCAGAACATGAGCGAAAAAGTCGGGAAACTAGGCCGAGGGCTGTAGAGCGTTGACGGTTCATCACACGGCAGAGAAAATTTGCCGGAAAGTAATGTTCCAACCGACAATTTTTTTCATAACCAAGAGAGGGACATGACGTCATCAGTCACGTGATCAGAGCGTTTTGAATATTTTAGCTCGTTTTTAAAGTACATTTTTCGCCATAAATCTGCAAGTTTTTATTGTTTTTTTTTTTTCTACAAATCTTTACACTGTATTACGCCGGAGTAATTATTATTCCAGTTTCAACGCAGAAGCAAACGAAAACTGAGCCAGAAGCTTAAATGTTGCGTAAATCGACTGATATTGCAAATTAAAATTGAAAAGGAGACCTACTTATGAGACTTTTGTAAAATCCTTTTTTCAACTTAACTGTTTGTTTGCCGAAATAAATATTCAAGGTTTGTCAATAAGGAGAACTTTCAAAGCTAAAAGGATGTATTTGGCGGCCATATTGTTTTTCTTCATTCTGGGGAGAGAGATCATGTAGCAGTTCTTCTAACGCTAAAAGCCAAATGGTTTGCTACCCTAACCTAAAACAATAGAAATAAAGATAAACAATGTTGTGTTAATGTTTTCCGCGACCGATGAAAAGACGAGCAGGGAGAGAATCGTACGGTCATACTGTTCAGTCGGTGGCCGCGAGATCGATAGTTCGATCATAAACTTCTTTAACGTTCCCCGGCATGTACCAAGACTGAAAGAGTATTAATGGGTTTATTGTGAGCTTTACGTCTGGCTTCGATCAGTTAAAGATTTAATTCTACAGGGAAACCCGAAAAAAACATCCTCGAAAACTGTCAATCGCCATAGAGAAGGAATATATACCTCTTTTAAACAATCTCTGTCAACGCTTACTGGGGTGGTCTAGTGGATAGAGAGTTCATTTAAGGTCGGTACTCACTAGGCGACAAGTTGCTGCAACACGTTGCGGCGACAGATCACTCTGTGTGTACAGGTCGGGCGACTAGTTGCAGCAACAAGGTGAGGCGACACGTCGCAGCGACAAATCGCTTCGTGTGTGCTGGAGAATTTTTGTGAAAATCTCTGTCTCCGCAACATAATTTTGTCGCTGCAACAAGTCGCAAAAAATCAAATCAGACTGAATCTGTGCGACTTGTTGCGGCGACAAATTCTGTTGCAGCGACAAAGATTTTCACAAAAATTCTCCAGTACACACGAAGCGATTTGTCGTTGCAACGTGTCGCCGCGACAAGTTGCTGCAACTTGTCGCCTAGTGTGTACCGACCTTTATAGTTCTAACGTATTCGGAAGGTCTGCGTTCGAATCCTCTTGAGGCAAGATTATCGTGACATTATTATTTTTTTCTTTTTTACTCTATTTTTTACCTGTGTGGTGCATATAGGTAGTGACATAATTTGGTAAATTGAAAGCAAACTTTACAGGAATATAAATAATGCCATACGTATCATAGCGCACTGTTACCATTACCCAGTTCAAACTTCGAATTTCACATGTGCCTTATTTAATTCCTGAGGTAACTGCTTTGAAATGCGATGTCTGAATCAACAGTTTTAAATTAAATACGACTTTGCCGAATCTGCGACTGAATTACAGTCGCAAAATTCGACTTAGGTTCAACATTTGATCTAGAAGTCGCGTTTCACATGTGCCGAATAAAATGCATTAATTATAGAAACCCTTATCCATATTGGGTAACAATTTTTTCTAGAGACTGGGAATATTTAAACAATTGATTTAAATTCGGCACCATTATATCCGACGTCTGAATCAACTGCCGTCTTTAATTATTTTCTTTGACCAAAATGGGTGTTCGGCACTCAAGAAATTCCACGTTTGAAGGGGGCCTAACATGACATAAGTTTCAGCTTAGTGGTTTGCAGGCTGTTCGTTATTAAGCTAGTTGCTGTTGTTGTTGTTGTTGTTGTTTTTTTTTTCAGTACGAGCAATTTCTATCTCGTTGTAAATCCATTTTATTAATCGGCTTGTACCACGACTTAAGAATCAGCTGTAATAGTTAATTTGGCATTTAACTGGACATGATTTGTATACAAAAAGAGCGATCAATTTTCATCCACTCATTTCAATAAAAGCAAATGGCATCACTTCTCACTATAACGGACAACGTCGAACCGTGACTTCGTCGTAAAAATTTGCGGCACCGATGAAAAAAGAAAAAGCTAACCCATTCTGATCAAATTATTTTATGGTTTAAACTCGAAGGTTTATATAGTGTAAAATAACTACAATTTACTTTGTAATAATAATAATAATAATAATAATAATAATAATAACAATAATAATAATAATAATAATAATAATAAAAATAATAATAATAATGATAATGATGATGATGATGATGATGACTACTATTATGATAATGATTATGATTATGATTAACATTATCATAATACTTCAATTATCCTGCCCCTAATATGGGGCTTTCAGGGGTAAAAAAACAAATGATTTAAATGAAACATAACATGGTCAAAAATTCTAACTGGTACTGAGGTGAACCAGTTGGCTATTTTATAAGCGTGGCCCAGGATTTGAATTCGGGACAATTGAGAACAAATCCAGAAAGCAGTCAGAGCGGGACTTCAACTCGGGGCCTTCGAAATACAAGTTCATCGCTCTAACAGCAGTAAATGGGAAAATTACAGCTTGGTGTCAAACAGATATGTCTCTCAAGGATTATACCAAAATAATAACACTCTAATGTTTTCACGGCAGTCTGATGACAGTTCCGACTGTTGGAATTTTAGTAAATTTGGTCACACACCTCCTCTAAGTGATCTATGGGATCATGTCGCGCTATTTAATTGAAGACGTTGCACTTTATTCTCTCCTTAAATGGGCATAAAAGTTGAACTAAGTCATTCTGATAACCTATCCATTAATTTTGATTTGCAGACATAGATGAGTGTAAGACCGAAACTCACAACTGTGATTTCGCTGCTGCGAAGTGCTATAACACTGAAGGATCCTTTGAGTGTGTCTGCAAGCAAGGGTTTTTCAAAAATGGACAAGATAAATGTATAGGTATATATAATATATATTTATCAAAAACTGAATTATTGGATGATACAATTCTATTGTTTAGAGCATGCTCTCTAAATATGATCAATTTACACGTCAATTCAAGATTAAACTCGAACTCATTCATTTATTTATTTTTTTACTCAATATTTTCGGAGGAAAGAATGGTGCCCAAAGAAAATTGTGTTAATTATCTATTACAAGGTTAGAACATGCAATTTCGTGGGGAGACACAAGCTAGCTTTGTTTAAATCGTTCACAAGCAGAATGCAATTAAAGATATACACCGTATTCTCAAATGGCGGACACGCGGGAAAAAAATGGTGCCTAGTCATGAAAGCGAGGTGTTGGAGGATAAACAAAAATTACAAATGAAGACTTTCAAATCAGTGAACTTGCAGAGTGTTGAGCACGGATTCCACCTAAAATAACTTTGTACGGACTTCTTTTTCGATACAATTACTGGGACGTCTTCTGCTTTTAATGTTTAGTATTGATTTGCTGTTTGCAATCAAAGGGGACGCGTATGTCTTCAAGGAAACAGGATGATTTTGTAGGTTTCCGAAGCATCAGAAGCTCGACAAGTGAGCGGTGGCTGGAGAAAAGCGGCAAACATGTTGGCCCAAACTTCACATTAAAACCGAGTACGAAAGCCAGCTCACTGCAATTCGGTAAAACACAAATATAAACAATGCAAATCTTGGTGGCAAGAAAAGAAGAAATAAGCGACGGATATATGGCCTACTTGTTAACGCAAGAGACGTCTGCTATTGAACAAAACAGTTCAAATCGAGATGGAAAAAAGGAAGACAGGAAAAAAAAAGCGGTGACTGAGGTTTCGATGAAGTTATGTTTGGTTAAGGTTTTCCAGGACGTTATTCTCTGGTCTTTATCGATGAAGGACATCGATAAGATCTTTTGTTTTTTTTTTAGTATAAATGCAGGAGCGATCGAGTGGAGTACGCTCAAAATTTCAACATGTTACTCGGCAGACTCGGTAAGCCGGCCACATATAATTTCAGCGAGTAATTTTAATTCGTATCTCTTATCTTTGGCTGTTAAGAGTTTTAACTTTATGTTCCATAATATTTTAAAAGGGAAGAATACATAAATAAATAAAATGATGGTCTTCTTAAACGGATCCAGACTCGAATTTAATGATTCGAAACACTGAGAAGCTTGCCGTGTTCAGCCCTGACACAAACATGTTGCCTGAAACGTTTAACCTAGTAAAATGTGAGCTTTATACCACTTTTTTACCAAGAGCTCTCCGAGATAATGCCCTAAAGGAGACCAGGCAAATAGCAAGCCATAAGATTCACACACTACAGCTTCTAATTTTGATAAAATTATTTTATTTCGCAATGACAAAGAAATCAAAAGATTTTTGCTAAGCCCTGCCAACGTACCTCTAACAATTCACTCCAAAGCGACGGAATTAATATCATCCAAAGGAAGTTGTAAATACAGACATACATAGATATGTCTGTATTTACAACTTCCTTTGGATGATATTAATTCCGTACATACATAGATATGTATAAAATGACACTGACATGAATGAATGAGTCCCGTGAGTGAATCTTTCACCCGCTCTCGACTTGCCCTGTTTTGCGTAATGGCGGAGGTCTCTTCCGTTGACAAGTAGGCCATATATCCGTCGCTTATTTCTTTTTTTCTTGCCACAAATATCTGTTTTTATTTCTGTTTTACCGAATTGCAGTGAGCTGGCTTTCGTATTCGGGTTCAGTGTGAAGTTTGGGCCAACATGTTTGCCGCTTTTCTCCAGCCACCGCTCACTTGTCGAGCTTCTGAGGCTTCGGAAACCTACAAAATCATCCTGTTTCCTTGAAGATATACGCGTCCCTTTTGATTGCAAACAGCAGTACTAAACATTAAAAGCAGAAGACGTCCCACTTAACTGTATTTAAAAAGACTTCCATACAAAGTTATTTTAGGTGGAATCCGTGCTAAACACTCTGCAAGTTCACTGAAAGTCTTCATTTGCAATTTTTGTTTATCCTCCAACGCCTCGCTCTCATGACTAGGCACCAATTTTTTCCCGCGTGTCCGCCATTTGTGAATACGGTGTATTGGTTTGTCTAAAATAGTACGTGTTTTCAGTAACCTGTACAGTACGCCTTTTTAGATGTTTTTATTCGTTTCACTGTCGAAAAATCTGTGAAATTGTTCGAAAGAGTTAATTTTAAAAGTATTTTAAGAGTTTATTTCATTTTATTCTTTTTTTAGTGTTTTGATCTTACTCACTTTAACTTATTTAGTCGAAAAATGTGTGTCACTGAATGTCCTATACACGACCCCTTCAGCTACCAATTTCTAAATGTCATCGTTCATGAATAAAGGTTTTGATTGATTTATTGATTGATTGATTCATTGATTGATGTGGATCACAGCCTGAATCTTCAACTTTCTTTAGCACAGACTTTGCTGCCTTCATACTGGTCTCTGGTTTCCTATTGGACTGGGGGTATCTAGGTGACGTTTTGATATGCTCAAACTGGAAATCTTTAGCAAAGTTCTGACTTTCACAGTCAAATTGCGACCAATTGACCGTATTGAGTCTACACTCTGTATCTGGCAGTCTGCATTTTGGGAAATGAGGTTTCAGCTTGCAATAGTCTCTTTGGAGGTCTTTGACCCCAACACGTCCAGTTCAAAAAAGATAGAATAGCGATCAGTGATAACAAAGTAGTCAATACCGTTGAGCTTAAAGAGGTCTGACGAGATGCTTTGCCAGGGTCTTGTTGGTTCTTTCTTTCTGTTCAGGTTTCTTTCTGTTCAGGTTCTTTTTGTTGTGTTGGTTTGTAACTATTGCAGACACTGCACCTACACATGAACTCTGGAATCGGCTTATACGCCAGAAGAAAGTTTAAAGCTAGCTTACCTTAGCCCTCCGCAGAAAGCCCAAGACACCCAGGTAGCTTGCATATGATTTGTCAATAACACATTGTCTCAAACTAAGTGGTACCTCGATTCTTTAACTCTTGAACACAAAACCTCTCAGAAGTTAGAGGGGGCCAGAGAGGGGGGTACAGCCGCCAAATTCTCTGGCCAGCCCTGCTTGATGACGGCGGCTAATGACTTAAGCACTGCATCAGTTTCCGCCTTAGCAGCCTTTATTTCGGACAAAGTTACTTGACGAATTGGCAGGTCCAAACTTTGTCATTTTCATGTGCTCGGCTTCCACTTCGGTTGGTGACCTCATGTCACTGACATTCCACGCGTCTTCCTTGACTTCTTCATTCTGATTGGTTGAAGGGAGATAAGCTTTGCTAAACGGATCTGCATTATGTATCTCAATTCCTTTACTGTAAGCTATTTCCAATGTAAACGTTTGTAACCGCAACATTCTTTACAACCTCTTGGGGGCAGTCAGCAAGCTCTTAAACATAATAGACTCCAAGGGTTTGTGATCAGTTTGAATAAAAACCTTTCTTCCATAGAAATAGCCTTCAAACCCCTCAATGCTGAAGGCAATTGAAAACAGTTCTTTTTCAATTTGGGCGAAGCTGACCTCGGTGGTAGTAAGTGATCTAGCTGCATATGTCACTGGATAGCCATCTTTCTCTATTAGTTCTCGCAACGGCTTGACTAAGTCGGCTAGTTCAGGGGGGAACTTCTTCAGATAATTTACCATGCCAAGTACTCTCTAGTGGACACCTTGCTTGTCTTTGCGGGCCGGTATGTCGTTAATGGCCCTCAGCTTGCTTTGATCACCGCCGAGACCCTCTGAAGATACGACGTTGGCCAGGCAAGTGACTTCCTTCTGTCTGAATTGCATCTTATCGGCATTCAAGTTGAGGCCTCTCCACTGGCAGCGGTTGAGCACCTCTCTTTACGGGTCATGATCTCTAAGGGCTTCCTAATCTGTGTCCCCCGATCCAAAGACAAGGATGTCATCTGCTATAGCCTTCTGCCCTTGTAGCTCTTCAAGTGCCAAATCAATTCGCCTCTGAAATTTTTCCTGGGCTGGAGACAATACAAATACCTTAAGGTATTACAAAAGTGGTTACAATACTACATAATTCATATGAACAGAACCCATTTTTGGCATATAATATTGTGAACACGCAAACCTTTGAGAGCAGGAGAAGAACATCATGTATCATGGGCAGGGGTAAGTGGTTTCTGTGAAAAGCCTGATTCTTTGTGCTTAGTACAAGTGCCAAGATCCACTCAGTAGGAGTATCAACTCTCTGAATCACTCCAATGCTGGACAACTGGTCCAATTCCTTTTTAAGCGTCTGTCTTAGAGTAATTGGTACTCTTTTCGTTGACAGCAGTTAAAGTGAATGTACAATTCCATTTTTCCTTCTCCTAAGAAAATATCTTTGTACTGCGATAGGCAATCCTCCTTTGTATAAAAACTGCACTCTCAACAGCATGGTAATCCATGGCAAGTATAGTCTGTTTATACATGGTCAGCAGTTGTAGGTACATGCTCTCTAGCTCTCAAACCAAAAATGGACTTGCACCAGTAACAGTAACGAACTTGATGCTGTACTTTTTCTTGTCCTACCTTGAAACGTTTCTTGCCCAAAGTTTTTAAACTGCCGACTAGTTATACATAAGCAGAGGTCACTGACATTTTCTTCAGGCCTTCCAGTCTGTTCTCTCCATCTAAAGTTTTCCCTGTTTTATGAGCCATGTCATGTCCACAGTTGAGCCACTACCTTGTTGGAAAGAGTGTGGCAAAGACTTCGGGTTGGGGTTGCCTGCTGAGGCTGCAGAAATGAGCTGTTCTTCATCTGCAATCACGGCCACATATCCTTAACCTTCAGATTCACACTCCATGAAAAAAAAACTCTTTATTTGATGCTTGGCAGCAAAAAGCAAAAAGTTAGGCTTACCCCAGATCTTGTACGAGTTTCCCCAATGCAGGACAGCTTTTTGTAGCGGAAGAGTGTTGTCTTGCACAAAACTTAGAGACCACTCTTTCACGTGATGACATCTTTGATCGGGTGGCCGGTGGACTAATCTGTTTCTTTTTTTTTTTTTTTTTTTTCCTTTTTTTGTTTGTAGAGCGGAGCGCAGAAAAGGAATAGTTGGTGTTTTCCCGCGTCGTGTGTCCCTTTCCCCCCCTACGCGAGAAAAAAAAAAAAAAAAAAAGTCTTCTCCCCCCCAACTCTTGGCGCCCCCTCTTCCCCTGGGTGTTTTTTTTGGTGGGGGGGCCGGTGGTCTAATCTTTTTCTTTTTTTTTTTTTTTTTTTTCCCTCTGAAGTCTTTTTCACCTCCTTATTCACATTAGCGGACGTCTATAATAATAATAATAATAATAATAATAATAATAATAGTGATAAGAAGAAGAAGAACTTTTTTATTAGGGGTAGCTCTTTCAAGTAGAACAGTGACAAAGCTGTGGCCCTCCCTTAAATTGCAATAGAAATTAATAATAATAATGGAAACTTTATTTGTGTTTTTAAATGTAAAATTGTAAACCTCGCTACGTATAGGCAATTTACAAATGCTGCTTGAGATTGTATGATTAAAAAAAAAAAAAGAAGAAGAAGAAGAAGAAAGAAAAGAAATCAAAATTGCATTAAGTCTGGGCTATCCCAATTCCTATTTCTACAACAAAAGATGTAATATGTTGCTCTAATGGCTATATTTATCATTTTCTTCATTATATAAAGTTGATGCTTTTTGTCAATGCCAATGTCATTCATCATGTCTAAGAACGTGGAGCATTCGTCGGAGAAAACGCCAAGGGAGCTCATGGAGAGATTTACAAATTTCACACATCTGTAATGTCTACTCATTTCGTTGATCAAGTTCAGATATTTTTCTTTTTTTACGCAACGCATTGTTGTTAAGGTTAGACGCAAAACCAACTGTTAATTCTAGAACATATAGGCACTTTGACTGGATTAGGAAAAGAAGATCTGGACGATAATTTTCACCAGTTATTATTGAGGGATTCAGAAAACCATTAACATCTGCATAGAGTGAAGAGTGAGCATTAATTACAGGTTGAAGTGACTTGGCAATGAAGTTGAGGATTGAGTCGTATCTCCAGGTAAAGCGATCAAGGTACTGTTGACAACCAGCGACAACATGAAGGAGTGATTCAGGATTAAGGCAAAACGAGCCATCAGGACTTTGTGATAATCCCCATCTTGCCATTTTCTTTCGTGTAGGGAGGGAGTTGTTGACGTAGGGGATGGTAAAATTGTAAATGTTCTTGGGTAGATGAGACTGGGCTTCTGACCAAATAGAATTTACAGATGACAATGAATACTTCATAACATTTTAGAAGAAGAAACCTTGAGATATTAGGTGGTGTTGCAGTTTATCCTCTTGATTAGAACAGAAATCTTTAAGAACTTCCTTAGCGGATTTGTACACATCATATTGAATATTAGTGTGACAGCTTGACGATTTCAAGAGATCTTTTAAGGAATCATTTGGTGACTCTTTTAATGAATTTCGGAGAACTGTTTGGCACTGAGTAAATTTAATAGAGGGAAGACAAATATTAAGACCAAATTTATTGCGTTCTAGGGAAACATTACTCAGTGTTCCAGTTATCGGAATATCAAGCCATTCTCGAATATAGCCATTCACTTCATAGTCGAGGTGTTCCGTTATCCAGGTTTTGGATATATTAGCTATAGTGAAATGCCAGGACAGTTTAGATAGGACATAGCGGCTGTACAGAAGACGTTTGTGTTTAGGATGCAGTGGCTTTATATCAATGCCATTCATCAAGTCTTGTACAAGAGAGGACAATTCAGACATGTGTTGCTAGTTAGACATGTTGAGGTCAAAGAAGCGACCTAAGTAACGAAATGATTCACCCATTTCCACACAGGGAATTAGGACTCCATTAATCAACAGTTTGGGTAAATATTGGACAGATTTAGTGCTCAGTTTCCGTATTCAAAAAGTAGAACATTTATCAACTCTTATTATCATTTTCGACCAATTACACCAGATTATAAAGCGGTTGATTAGATGTTGATTTTCTGATTCCTGACCGCTTATGACAGCGGCATCGTCAGCGAACTGGAGGCAGTGGATGGGATTTAAGAACTTGATGGAAAAGCCAAATTGACGGTATACTTATAAGATCACTAAGATAAGTTGGCGCTAGGCCATAAATACATTTGGAAGTCAAAAGTAAAATCTTATAGTCAATACTCAAAGAAACCGGCAGCCAGTGCAGCTCATAAGGCGCCGGTGTAAGGTGAGAAAACTTTCCAATGCCAAGAATAAGTCTTGCTGCTGCATTTTGTACAAGCTGTAATTTAGCGATCTGCACCTTTGGTAAGCCAAACAATAAACCATTACAATAGTCAAGACGGCTGGTTATAAAAGCATGAACCAAAGTAATTAAAGAATCTCTTGATACGTCTCAAGTTAAGTAAATGATAAAATGCCACATTACAAGCCTTGTTTATATGATCAGTCATGCTTAAGTTTCTGTCAAACCACGATCCAAGGTTTTTAACACATGGGCTTGGACTGATACGATTAATGCCCACAGTAATGGAACACGAATCTAGTTTATCAAGCTGTTGTTGTGTGCCGACCAACAAAAACTCCATTTTATCACCATTGATCATCAACCGATCTTGAATCATCCACTTCCTCACCGCGTCAATGCACTTTTCCATAGCTTGTATAGCATCAGCTTGAGCAGTGTTGCCGAGAGGTTTAAAACTCAGATACAGCTGCGTATCATCTGAGAAACAGTGAGCATCGGGAAGATAATGTTCCACGATCTTAAACAGCTTAGACGCATATATTATGAATAGCAAAGGCCCTAAACATTAACCTTGGGGTACCCCGTAATTCAAGTCAAAAGGACGAGAAAGAACTCCATGTACAGCAACGCGCGGACTTCTATCAGACAAGTACGATCTAAACCAATTTAGATCGGTGCCACGTATGCCAACCTCGTCAGATAGCCTCTCTAAAAGTATTCGATGATCAAAAGTGTCAAAGGCACCACTGAGATCCAATAAAATTAACATAGTGACATGTTGAGAGTTCATCTTTAACAAAATATCGTTCATTACCTTGATAAGTGCAGTTTCAGTGCTATGGAATTGCCTGTAAGAAGATTGAAGCGCAGGAAAAATAGCATTTGAAACCATGTGATATTAAATTTGATTAAAAACGACTTTTTCAGTCAACTTGGACACGTATTGTAAGTTACTAACTAGTCTGTAATTTTTGTACAGCAAATCCAATCCAGGTTTCTTCAAGGTAGGATTAATAAGCCCACATTTCCAATCATCCGCAAATTCTTCATAATTAAGAGACAGGTTGATCATTTTAGTAATGGCTGGTAATAGGACATCAGTACAGCTGATTACCATAGGTGTTGACATCAGATCAAACATACAGCTATTCTTCGGAGAACAGCCAATCAACTTACTAACTTCACTTTCAGTTAAAGGGATAAAGCTGTCCATTAGATAAGACGGAATCCATCAGGAAATTGAGTAATTTCAATTTCCAATGGACAAAAACCTTGTACCAGAAAAATTAAACAATGTAGCATGGTTTTTTACATTTTTCAAGGGCTGGAGATGTAATTAATTACTTGTAATAACACCAAAGACTATTTCTCATGGGAGCCGAGAAAATAAATGGTAAATTTCACAAGAAGTGTGAAAACACAGGTAAAATTCTAAACATTTCATGTGTGAGGTGTCTTTTTTGTGAAATTTGACATTTATTTTCTCGGGCCCTCATAAGAAATTTTCTTTGGTGTTATTGCAGATAACTAATTACATTTATACAATGTAGCTCTTGTAAAATGTAAAAAAGAATGTGATATTGTTTAAATTATCCTGGTACAAGGTTTTTGTCCAGTCTGAAAATTAAAATTATTCAGTCAGTTCCTAATAGATTCCGTCTTCATTTACACAATGATATATCATTAACAATAACATGCCAAATACCCCAAATAACTAATCATGCTAAATTTTTGTATACCGAAAAGAAATCAAATGGAAATAGATAAGAGGAATATAATATGAATGAAGTGAAATAAATAAATAGA
Organism: Porites evermanni; assembly: GCA_942486025.1. Classification (NCBI taxonomy): domain Eukaryota; kingdom Metazoa; phylum Cnidaria; class Anthozoa; order Scleractinia; family Poritidae; genus Porites; species Porites evermanni. The sequence goes on along the minus strand of CALNXI010001617.1, from coordinate 23,625 downwards.
TGAACATAGGTTATGAATTAAGAGGAAAACTATCTTAGCCGGCATAACATTCCTTTAAATAATTAATGTAGTTATGTTTGAATGATGTAATGCTGGTTTTAGAGCTAATACGAACAAGTAAGGAGGCATAGAGTTCCAAAGTTTTGTGGCTGAAGTAAGAAAAGTTTTCCCACCTTCCTTTTAACGATTTCACCAAGGACAGCGTATAGTAATTTTACCCAAGCGTGAAATTCTAGATTAAATGTCACTGACACGCACTAAATTGCTGCCTAAGTAATAAGGGCATTGACCATTTAAACATTTATAAATTAAGCATAACTTGTTAACTTTGATATCATCACAAAAACGTTATCTAGTCAAGTCTCTTAGATAAACTTACCGTACGTTCGCATGCAGCATTGTTACGCCTAAAATAACACAGGCAGCCCTTTTCTGGAGCCGAAAAATTCTTTTAATGTTGCGCTTAGACGTGCACTGCAATCCTGATCGTGACAAGGGATATAACGCCTGCAAAGAAGCCATTGTTTTCGCCATCCCGCCTACTAATTAAAAAAACAAACAAAAATAAAGCAACTGTGAATGACTAGCTGTCAAATAAGTCTGGCCCTCGATGCACGTATTCTAGTGGTATTTCTCGCACTATTTTTCCTAAAACAAGAAATCTAAAGTAAAGGTACTTTAAAAAAAAGTTCACACGCGGTCGTCCATCGAAGGAATCTTCCTTGAAAGTTGCAACGACGCGTGCCGAGTTACATAAAATCTAGAATAAATCTATTCAAGTTGTTGCTGAAGGAATCGGACTGGAAAACTATTTAATAAGAAATGTAGCCCTTCGCAAGTTTCAATACAATGTTTGTCTAAGAAAAATTAAAACACTTTGCCGTCACGCACTCTTTGAATTTCTATCAGCACGAATCGGATCCAGCGGAGCACACAAAAGAACGCTGGTGGCGGGGAAAGAAGAGCTGAACTTCGAAGATCTGCAAGAAGGCAACAATTTATTATTGAAGTAAGTTCCTGGCGGTTTTAATAACCGGCAAGAAGAAGTCCTCAATCAAGAATCTTGAAAAGTTATGGCTGCAATCTTGGACAAAATAAAATGGAACAGCAAACCCCCATCGCCCCCCCCTCCCCCTCCCCCAAATCAAGGATGAAGCCGTGCGCAGGGCAAAAACGCGCCATTTTCTCATCCTTGATTTGGGTGGGGGGGGGGGATCTAGGATTTCCATTTATTTTGTCCAAGATTGTGGCTTCGTCTTCAATTATCTTGCCGTTGATAACGCGGTTCAAAGAGCAGATAACAAGCACACTGGCAGCATGATTTTTCCTTTCTTCTGGCGAGTAAAGCCGACAAGCCTTTGGGAGATGATACTTTTCAGAACCAGTCTGTAAAACCCATCTGCTGACAGGCCTTTTCTTTCATTATCATACGGTTCTTGAACTGCGTTTTTCTATTCTCCTTTTAAGCTGAAATTGATGCCTTCTAACGATGAATTCCGGTAAAGAAATCTCATCACGCTTCACTAATGACATATGTTTCGTTAGCCAAATGGTGTGATGTTTATTTCAACCAATGGGAACAAGGCATTAAGTCGAAGACTGACATTTAATTAATTCTGACCAAATACTATTTTTACGCTCAGAATCTGAGCGTAAAAAAATGGAGAAAACAATAGCGTCCTTGCGGGCGTTCCTTTCCTTTCTTCCTTGCGCGCCCCACACGCTCTCGCGCACGCCCAAATTCCCCCTTTCCCTTCCCCTTTCAACGCCGGCCACGTAGGTTATCAAAGGCATAGCACTTCATTCTCTCCAACAATAGGCATAAAAGGTGAACTAAATCAGTTTGATGACCCATCATTAACTTTTTTCAATTGCAGACATAGATGAGTGTAAGACCAAAACTCACAACTGTGACTACACTAAAAAGTGCCGTAACACTGTCGGATCCTTTAAGTGTGACTGCAAGGAAATATATCCTCGACAATGTTCGGAACGTATGTATAATTATATTGATTAAAAACTGAATAATTGGATATTGCAATTACAGTGTTTTGATTGGCTTAGCCATCGTAGTATATGAAGCATTAGATTATGCTCTTTAAATATGATCGGTTTATGCGTCAGTTCAAGATTAGAAGAGAACTTGAATGTTTTTTTGTTTTCTTTTTGTTTTGTTTGTTTGTTTGTTTCTTTTTTGGGGAGGAAAGAATAACGCCCGAAGAAAACTGTTTTTATTATCTTTCAAAACGCTAGAAAATGCTATATTATTTCGTTGGACGACACAAAGTATAAAGAGTATATGGAATTAAGTTTCTTTGAGAACTTCACCATCGAAAATTAAAACAGTACATGAATATATAAGAAAATACCTTGACACGCTACGTGTCCTCTGTACGACATAACTAGGTATTGGATTCCTGCTTGTTCTTTCGGATTTTACGGCTTTAACATCCGAGATGGGTTGTCATTTCTCGGGGACCTTGTAAAGATGGGAGCGGTTGCGGCGATAGTCTCTTCCATCTTCAGTGTGGACCTTGTGGGATCGTACCGCCACCTGATCCTCCAGTTTAGCCTTAAACCATTAGACTGGCCTGGCAAAGCTGCGACTCGCATCGCGTTTCCCTTTTTTAGAGGGTTTTACACCTTAGCTCCTCTGTCATAGTAAGCAGCTTGCTTGTGTTTTCTACTTTTAATTTTCTGTTCCACTTTAGTACCAGTGCCTGTGGGATGAAACAGCTAACCAGCCAAGGGCAGTAAAGAACGAGTCCTTCGAGAGAGATGACGGTGTGCCGGGAAACTATTCATTCCTTCTGATATTTTGTTTCATATATATGTGTATAACGGAATGCCTGTTCAGTAGTAAATGCAAAATTAAAGTGAATGAAACTTACTCTGCAATTATTAGTTGTTGTTATGCTCAATGCTCATACGAAATTTGGTAAAATCGTTTCGATTAGCCAATGGCGAATCGCCAAAGCAAATACCTTGCCCGTGCCAAAATTAAAGAAAAGCAAAGAGTCACAAAATCTGATGTTATTACCGAATTTTTCGGCGCGAGTGCGGAATTTTCCTCGGCGATTTGCGATTATTTAATGAGAACAATAGCCCTCATTTACTTTGGGCAGTGACGTCTAGTAGGTCACCCAGGGATCCCAGGATGAATTTGATTTTGTACAGTTCCCGGTCCTAATTTGCTTGTGCCATTCATTTTGGCCCGCATCTTAACGGCCATTTTTATACTCTTCTTCACGTTTCATGAATTGTGCTGGATTCGTTTCGCTAGCTGGGGTCAAGCTTTACTAGTTTCCATATCTGAGGCAGTCCTATTTCTACAAGCCTAGTGTAATGGACAAATAGGTTGAGGGATCTGTGAATTTCAGAATAGGTCAAAATTTGCTTATAAAAATGGCGTCTGACGGGATCGAATAAAATGATGCTAGTATCTCTAATACAAGAGCAGTGAAGAACTTATGTTTGGTATATTTGTCCAATACTCCACCTGACCTATCCTTGATGTTATTATGAACTTATTTCGTTGACCCCCTTTAGTTAACATTTTTAATATTTGCGCGGTTTTCTCTCACGACCACTCTTAACGTGGCTCCGTTCAGGGTTTTTTTTAGTGTCAATACGTCCCAGTTTGAGCATGAACTACATCCCTATGAACAAAGATGTGGAAAAATTGCCACCAATAATAATTTTTTAACGGCTAGATAGATTTTTAAAAAAAATTTAAGGTTCTTTAAATTCCGATAAAAAAAAGAATATAGCGAATTTCAGCCCTTATTTTACTGCTTTACGATATATCAATAATCGCGAAACTAAAAGGTAAAATGTAGAGCGCCTCGATACATACTAATGAAATCTTTCTTACATTTTGGCTTGAATTTATCGCATCTTTTGAATGTAAAACATTGACAAAACTCACACTGAAATGAAATCCTTATTAATTTGGAAAAATTAGCATAACGTTAAAACAGTGAATGTTGTAGCGCGGATTTTTGACAGGTTCGTAGCATAGGTTTGTCTTGAAATTCGAGGTGTTGCAGTGAATCAATCTTAGTGAAAGTTTCAGACGATATTATAAATATATTATGAAGATTATGTCAAGAGATTTTGAAAAAAATCGTTCGAGTCGTTTCAGAGATATAAAAAAAAAAAGCGCTAAAAGTCCAAATTTTCAATGAAGATGCAGTTAGACAGGTGGTAAGAAAACAGGTTAGTTTTTAAGATTGCAAGAACAAAAATACACTAAAATTTCTTAGCATCGAACTATGATATTAAGCAGCATTCTGACGCTACTTAAGAATAATTTGAGCCCTCAATTTGAGTCAATTATAAAGTTTTTATGAAATAATCTATCACGGCTATTGAAAATTTAAGGTTTGAAATATATTTTCGTTTTAGTTGAATTCAAACAGACATAATGTTTTTCTTCTTACAGAGGTTCATACTTGCTGAACACCAAACTTTAAGTTCCTAGGTTTGGATATTCAGTGGCTGGTCTAGAACGTGCAAAATTAGGCGTTTATAAATTTTAAAGTTTTTCGTTTATTGTTGTCATGGTAGTATCGATTTTACTAAAACCTACATTTTGACAAATTTTAATTGTCAATCATTTGTGAAAATTTTATAGCGATCAAACAAGGATAAAATCACTTTTAAAGCGATTGAAAAATATCGGTATGGCCTCTGAAAAACTACCGTATTTATTCGATTAACCGCCCTGGGCGCTCATTAAATTTTTTGACCTTGAGAGTGGGCGCTTATTCGAGGTGGGCGCTTATTCGACGCTGGGCGCTTATTAAATTTTCACCATTCTCAGCAAGTGTCCTGGTATATTTTGCAACAAAACGGTAAATGCTAAATTACAAAAAGCGGAGATGTAACAAAGCAAGGTTTCTGTAAAATACTCTGAAGAAAACTCCGTCTTCGGGAGGGTCTCTTTTTATCTCTTATTGGAGTTTTTTTGTGAGAGGGAGTGGGGTGGGTGGGCGCTTATTCGAGGCTGGACGCTTATTAACTTTTTCTGCCTTTAGGATGGGTGCTTACTCGAGGGGGGCGCTAATTCGAGGTTGGGCGCTTAATCGAATAAATACGGCATATCGAAAAACCTTAAACTGCACAAACATTGAGGCAGCTATATTGGAAGAAAATGCTTACGTGAACGATTTTGGATCACAGTTCCCCGTGCCGAGAAATAATGCTGAAAGTAAAATAGGTAATGGCGTCATTTCGTTGCTATGACAACTTCGATGTCATTGCAACCCTGATCATAACACATTTTCATCTTTATCTAATACAACTGTGGTGGCAATTTTTCCAAATCGTTGTTTATGGCGACGTAGTTTATGCTCAAACGTGGGAGGTAATTACCCTGTTTAACTGTATCCAGCCACCTTAAAACACATTTAGCATCGGAACTTTATCCTACACAAATACTGAAGTAACACTCGATTCGTACTGTGGCGCTATCACTGAGCCTGTGTGAGCTGTGATTTCACGCGTTATGGAGGACTTAAACAAACGACTTCGAGATATTCTTTATCTTTCTGAATTTGTGTATGGTCTTAGGAATCAAACTCCAGGAGAGTTCGTCTACATTTGACAAAGTTATTTAGTGGACATAACTAAGATAAGACAAGACATAGGTTACTGGGCTGCTGACTAGACCATCTTAGGGTGTTTGAGTTTTCTTCTTCTTCTTGTTTTTATCTACTGGCTGATAAAACAAATAAAAAACACGAGCGGAAACCATGTTTAATTTGCATTTGTAAACAAAGAAATTTTCATAAAATTCAAGTCAAAGAGACAAAGTTTTACCTGTTAAACCTTCCAAACCAAATTTCCTCACTTTCTTCAAGTATTTTGGGAACAGCTTGTTTGATTATTTGTGAAATTTCTTTGTTTGTTTCGGCAGCAAACAGGAAGCCATTTTGCTAGTAACCTACACGACTTTGGCGTCGCTTGCTCGGAGTAGCTGGAGGTAAATCAGTGAATACCACTGGATATCCGGAGTTTGAGTAGCCAATCAGAGCGCGCGAAAAACACTATCCACTGTTTTAGTATATACTAAATACCTTTAAAGGTCCGTATAACTATTTTATAATGAATACGCTCTTTCA
>CALNXI010001617.1:0-12500 GCA_942486025.1 Porites evermanni | reverse complement strand
AAGAGCTGGGGTTACACGTACTCTAACCCTGGTATGTCCTTTGATGATCCTCCTATTGCTTAGTCGAGACACCACAAAATCGACCCCAGTGCTTACGTAATCTGGCGGTCGAGCGCAGAAGAGCTCTGGGTCGAGATTGCTTGTAAGTGTGACATGTAGATGACTGCTCGACAGTCATGCTCGACGATTGAAAGGAATGTTAAAAAATCATTACACCTCTGAAGGTTTCATCCAAAATAAGTACAATATACTTATTTCAATAGGAATCTTAATATCGCCAAGTTTAAGAAAATTAAACAAGTTAAGCGTTAGGAATTCTACTGTGCGTTACAGACAAATACACATGATATAAGAAATATTCAAAAGTAGGTTGAGTTTGATCGTCCGGGTGAACGTAGTCCTAAGTAGGACTGTTGTTGTTGACAGTGACTGACGTTTCGCCAACCTGTGCGGTAGTCATCTTCAGAGTCAAAGTGAGTTGTATCACGTCAGTTGATGGTATTATACTCTGGTTTTCGATCTGACTGGTCAATTAAGTCGCAATGTTATTGATAATCTGTCAGTTAAGCCGTGGTGTTATTGCCTATGAAGACTTGCAATCAGTAATTGGTGCGTTTCGATCTGTCTATTGTCACAGTTAAACAGTGCAGATAGCAATTAGTTTAACAGTTAAGAGGTCAGCAAGAGAGCGTCGATCAAAACGAACTAGTGCAGTTATTCAGAAAATATGCCACGACATTGACAACCGATGGTAAGTCACCGCAAACAAGATTCAATATAAACCAGCTTTCTAAAGCACAACGTTGATACTAGTCTGTGGAATATGTTATACATGTTATCTTATAATACTCACTTTGACTCTAAAGATGATGTTAGGGTTAGGGTTCGGGTTAAGGGTAGGGTTAGGGCTAGGGTTACGGTAAAGGGTTAGGGTTAGGGGTTAGGGTTAGGGTTGCGGTTAGGGTTGAGGTTAGGGTTAGGGTTAGGGGTTAGGGTTAGGATGACAGGTTGTCGAAACGTCTTGACAGTGATTTGCTATTCTCTCCATTGGAGACTGAAAGTGAGTCATGCAAATATCACTATCTTTTTAAGTAATGAAATAACTAAAACCCGAGCTGGGTACTGAATTAGGAGTCAAATTAGGGTCTTTTTGGATGGATAAAAGGAGCAATATTTGTTTCTGACACTAGTGTAATGTTGGAACTCCATTTAAACATTACAATAATTATACTGGCGGTTTTTAATTTTTCCTTTGTATTTGGTTTAATGCTAAGCATGTCAAATTTAAAGTATTTTTATTCTTGGCAATATTTCAATATCCTTTTCTCGCTAGAATGAAAACGTTACAATTTACAGGATGTAATTAATTTTCAAACCCCAACTACTTCCATATATAAACCTTGTACATATAGTCATAAAATAGTAGAAAACGAATTAAATCAAATCTCTTTAAAATGGTGCGGATATGAATAAAAATATATAGGAAAAATGGATGTGACAAGTCATGTGACTCATCCTTTCATGAAAAGGGTCAGTCCTCATAAAGTTCTAAACTATGAAATTCTTTTTGAACCAGACCACCATCTACAAATTTCCTGAGACCCATTTCTTATTTTTTGCTTAGAAATCGATTTTTTTTTCAAACGCTTAGTTAGGGAAGGAAAGTTGAGGCTTATCACTAGATATAGTGTAACGCTATTTTTATTTTATTTCTATGGATCGATCAACGGTTTCCCTGTCTACAAAAATGTAACAACTGGAATTACCTCCGAGAAAATTTTGAAAATCTGCGTAAATCAAGAGGTTCCCAAGGAGAAGATATGTTCCACAGTACCAGCTGGCGTGACAGAGAATGCAGGGTTTGTCGTGGACCTGGAAGCTGTTAGCTACAAAGACCTCACCGTGGATGGTAATGGTGTCTAGTATGGAGCGCATTCCAGCTTATCTGAGAACTTTTAGGTCTTTCTAGACGGCCAGGGAAAGATCAGCGCGATGACAAGGATTGGAAGGTCTAATTCGGAAGCTAAAAGAAGCCTCTTGAACGCATTCGACCTCTTCACTATCCGAAGGCAATACGGCTGGTCTAGTCAAAGCAAAGATTTCCAGCATATGATTGCAAAAGTCGAACATGAAGATAAATTCCTGCGCTTAGCGGTTATGCAGTACACAGTAGAGATGACACCACAAGAAGCAAAAATGCTTTTATCAAAGCCATACGGTAGCTCCCAAAGCACTTGGGAACCTCATGTAAGAACTAAACCGAGTGTACTGCAAGAAATAAGGAAAATGAGTCACAAGAGCAGTGCAAAACGGATAAGCAGTGAAACTGAAAAGGAAGGTGGTGTTGTTTCAGTGGTTTCTCCTTCAGACATTCCAAAAGATAGGCAACAAGTTTACAATCAACTTCGGAAAGTTGAAAGGGAGGAAAAAGGTTCGTAGCACTGGTCCAAGTAAGGCTCCAGGCATCACCAAGTTATTATCATTACAGCAAGAGGGAAATTTCCTCCGTAACGTAAGCCTGGGGACAAGACCAAAAAGTGATGGAGAAAAACGAGCGGCAGCCAGTACTTTTTGCAGCCACCGACTACACCATCGGATGGATGAAGCGATTCTGTCAAGTTGGTTCAAATCCATCAGCAGTGGCTGGCGTTGATATGACCTATAAGCTCGGGCCCTTTTATGTCACCACGGTGACTTTGCCAAATCCAATGTTCGCCTACAAGAACAACAGAAATAAGCACCCGACAAACTTTGGCAGCGATAACAAACTCTGTTTCGAAAGAAAAGCGTGATTATGTGTACCTGGCAAGATCGTTGAAGTCTGAAGGGATGCAATCTCTCGTGTACGGAACCGACGGCGATTGTGCCCTTGTTTTAAGAGCGTATACCCCATAGATAAGTCTCCCCAAGGCAACATCCATCATCGTTGTTTTGACCACGCAAAAGTAGACATTCTCAAGAAACAAAACGAACTGAACGTCTCCGAGGCAAAAAGGAACAATAACCAGCAAGAAATCTTTGGAAAAGAATTTGGTGGTAAGCGAGTTCTAGGTTTAGTCGACTGCGAGCATGACGCAGAATTTGAACAAGCTTACGTCATTAAAGAATGTCAATGGCCAGAAGAATTTAGGCACTGGATGTTCACAACAAAAGGTAGACACAGGTGCATGAAAGATACTTTGAAACATTTTATGTACTTAGATATTTCTACCCAAACAAAGACGAACAGGGAAAGGTCACAATGGTGCCTACGTGGACCAAAGAAGTGTCAAAGTTTTACTTTGTAAAGAAAGAATGCATCTTACGAAAACATTCTTCCATATGGAAAGGAATGATCAAGATTACTTTTGATAATTATGTGCAACATAAGTTAAAGGACTGTCACTTGAAATTGTTGAAGGAGGTGTTACATCTGTCTCTTTGATTGTCTTTCTGCAGACTTTTATTCCCTCTCGTTTTGTTCAGTTTAGTTTTGTTATTTTAAGTTCGGTACGCCAATCGTGACCACACGTCAAATTAAGAGCGGGCGGTTTTGAGGGTCTTTTCTTAAAGCGGTAGAGTCTTTACTAGCGCTAAGGGTCAGGCAAGGGGGGAGTGGGGGATATAAAGTCAGCACTTTTCATTGCAGAAATACCGGTTTAGATAAAAATTGCAAATCTCTGTCAATCAAGCCGCTGTTAAAAAAAACTTTGTCACCAAAGGTTGGTTTATTAAAGCATGCATGCTTATAGAAGGCGAACAGAGGCGGATATTGCACTTGATATTTTACGCCGCCGAGATATTTTAGCATTTTTTACAGCCGGACTTCACACCTGGTCTTTCACGTCACTGCAGGAAACATACAGTATATCGGCGGCGTGAAATATCGAGCGAAAACTTAACCAATGAAGGTCAGGCCAATAGGTTTCATACTTTTTTATTGCTTTTATGTTGCTGTATAGTTCTTAATTGTTATCCACAGTTCCATCATCTAGAAGTTCGTAGTGTACGGGAAATTAAAAAGCTACTGGAAAGTTTTAGGAAAATTTTTTTGCCCAAAAGAATATTGAGAGACCATAAAAGACAGTCTGTGTTTTAGTATTAATAATTCTGATTCTAATTTAGTATTGACAATTTATTAATTAATTAATGATTTCTAATTAATAAGAAAGAACCTTTACTAAATCTTCCGTACTGGTGTTATTTAACACAGAAGTATGGTCAAGTATCTGTTGTTAATAAGAGTCGTTTGGTTATGGTTGCATATAAAACTAGAATTTTACTCTTACGGCCAGCTATATATTTATTTATATTATTATTATTTTGTTGTTTGTTTTTGTTGCTATTTTTTTTAGATGAGAGTTTCATTCTGATTGATATCGTTAATCTGCGATGGTTGTCTGTTTATTCGAAAAAAGGGAAAATGGACAATAAAAACAGGATTTGCAGCAGCCGTTACAACAGGGGATTAATGTCCTTTTCCCGTTCTTTTTCTTATGCGTGACGAGTTTAAGAACACGTCGATTTCTTTATTGTCGTGAAATCATACACAAACTCATTTTTAAATCATTTAGTTGTTTTTGTTTAGTTTTTCTCAAATATCCGTGTTTTTTTTTTGTGCCGGTTTCCTTTCATTTCGTTTTGTTTCCTTTTGTTTCGAATTAGCGAAAAAAAGAAACCAGAGATAATCCGAAGCCTTTTTGTCAGAATCGTCGGCTTCTGGTGTTTTCTATTGTCCGATCGAGTGCCTGGGTTACTACGCTACAAAAACGTCATGATGTTTATTCTCCTCAAATTCTCTTGATTCTGACTAGATCTTAACACCCATAATCTGAAAATCTGATAATCTGATGGTTGATGTCATCCAAGCCAAAGCAAAACCAAAGCAAGGCGTTTGATGTTATTCGGACGTACTGAGGTATTGTGGATTCGTGTCCTTCTCATTGGTGTTACCCTCGGGTTTAAAAGATAAATAAAGATGTGTACCATCAGCATACACATGCACAGTAGGCAAATGCTCCTTGATGGCCTAGAACAACTTGCTAGCGTAGAGGGCTAAAAGGAGAGTTCCCGGGTAGGAATCCTGTAGTACCCCACATGTTAGCTGAAAGGTATCACAGATCCCATCACCAAATGCAACACGCTGTGACCTGTTCTACTGGTAAGAGTGAAACCAAGCTAGTGAAATTCCTTTGATGCCAAAATGATGTTTCAAGGCGACTAAGAAGAACGTGATGACCGACTGTGTCCAACGCCGCGAAATGACTACGTCAGAATGTCGTTTCCAGAAAACTCGAGGCTTCAATGTTTTAGGGCAGCACCACTTTCCATGGTAACCCCAAATACTGAGTCACGAAATCCTATGCGTTGTGTATATGTAGAAAATCACTTGAAAACGTAAGAAGTCCCGGGCGTCACTGGGTTAAAACAGGAAAGCTTGGCTTCTTCTTTTTCGCACAAGATCTACTATCCGATCGCCCAATTCGGCCTCATAACACCCTGCTTTAATCTTGTCTCAAAAGAGGTAGTTTAACGCACCCGTGTATCATGGAGTTGCCACCATGAAATCAGGAATGTGGAATTGTAAATTGGGGCATTTTACGCTCCCCGGATTAAAAATGATATAAATTACAAGTATACTAATCCATGAGTAAGCGACAACACCAATTTTTTGTGCTGATCAAAACGATTTAGGCTTCTAGGAACAAGAATGAACCGGATATATTTTCGTGCTCTAGCGAATAAACTACTCATGCGTGTGTAATCGTACTTTCATCGTTATAAACGAAGAAAAGGAGAGAATCTAAAGCCTCTCAACCCAACCCTAACTATGGCCACCACCTTCCCTTTCCCATAACCTGCGGCAATGCCATGGCATTTTCCTGTGAACCATACTTATCTTGGTGCTCTTGTTTTTCCGAGCCAGTACTTAACACAAACTGACAGAGACGAGTGCCATTTTTACAATTTATTCGCTGATAGGTTAACCTATACGTTATAACAATGAGACTCAATCTTTCTCCAATGCCTTGCTCTTGAGAAAGCGTCTTGTTGTGTACTTGCTTTGCTCGTTGTTGTATAGGTTTTTACTGAACACCTCAAGTGTGTAGGGCGAGAGCCTCACACTTTCTCTGATTTTAAGTCTACTTTGATGAGAACGTGTTCGTGGTGTTCTTTCTCATTTGCGAATCATGAGCTGGAGTCCGGTATTTGAATTGATCCAATGGGTGCTAACGTTTTCTAAAACACTCAACAGATAAGCGCCCCATTGAGATCGTAAATACACAAGAAAGCCACCAATCTTGTATACGTACAACAGTGGGTGTAGGTGTGGACGTGTATCAAGTTAGTTCAACGTGTTTTTACGCACATCATTCAGTAAACGTTTAAGTGAAGGCGACGAGCCGTTGGTGATCAGTGTTTTCAGTTGATTTCTTTTAATTATTGTCCCTGATACAGCGCGATCCCTATTTTGTTATGTGCAGGAAATTACAACAATTATATGATTTGGACACATATTTTGGTCACAACAAAAGTAGCATTCCAAGCTCATGATTTGTAAACTAAAGATAACTAATTATGTAGGATCGTAGTTTAAAAGGCGACTTGCTTCACATCTAGGAAAAGATTAAGAAGTCTTGCCTATCAAGCCTACCTTACAGAAATTGGCCAATTGAAAGGATACCATGCGCATTTTGATAACTTCTCGCAATTCAAGCTTTTATCACATTGTGCTTTGCTAGGTGAATAAAAGGTACTCGAAATTCAAATCATTTAAGCTTATCTAACCTTCCTGACTAAAAGAATTGCATAGTTTGCAGTGCTTTATTATATACTGCAAACGAAAAAAATCTAATGCAATTTTTCATTCAGCAGCGACAGTTAAAGGCTGATATTCCTGTTGACCTTTAAGCTTCTTTCTTTTCAACAGAAGGTAAGCAACAGCCATAACACAGACCGCCACAGCTGCTACTAGAGCGATGTTGAGAGCGGCACTTCGACCTGTAAAGTAATAAAAGAATTAGATAGAGCCATTATCCACATCATGAATCTGCGTCCGTAAAGAACAGGACAACCAGTGCTCGCATTAGTTTCCATGAGTGATGTAACTGGTACAACTGAGCCTCTCTTTGCCGGTATTTCCCGACGACTTCTATATCGCAAAGTTCGCTGGTATTGATGCAGTGACGATTTTAGAGATTAAAAAGACGGTCGCGTTGCCATTCTAGTCAACTTTGACAAAGTAAGTAGTGCAATGGCAGCAAAGAAATCTGCTATAACGTGTGCTGCACGTCTTTATTTTTTTTCCTCATTAAACCCATTGCTTTTTTTTTTGGCTTGTAGCGATTTGGTGAGCAAATACCCAATAACAGGCAATCTCTGATTGTTACATTCCAGTCGGTTAATTATATAAGAATTTGTATTTTTTGGTCCGAGATTTCTAATACATGTAAGTTGCAAACAGGGAATGTGTCTTCTCATTATTTCATTCCACCGACAGTACATGTCGGATTAATTTCCGAAGGTAACCCAAAAACTTACGAGAGTCATCCAGAAAAACCCGACGGCTTTCGATGGTTCAGAAACAATGGCATGAATGTAACACAAAAAAATAAAAGGCCTTTTCTGAGATGCTCGAGAATCTGTTTCAAAGCGAGGCTTAAAGTGCAAAGCCATTGATCCGAAAATACTTTTTTGTTGTTGTTCTTATGCAAATAAAACTCATTTTCACAAGAAAGGTTTTTCACTTAATAGCTTCTCTTTGAAAGTGAGAGTTTTTGGGACTCGGATATGGCCAAAAGGGTGTGAGAAGATTGCCTGATTGCTAGCCCTGGAAGAATGAATTTTGAACTTACCACCTTTCTCCAGAGCACGGAGTTCTTTTTCTGTTTCTTGAAGCTCTGTTTTCTCATCGCTGTCTTCTCGCATGAAGGGTCCTTGGGCGAGAGTGACTTCATCATCCTTAGATTCCAGAGTCGTTACGGCTCTCTTGGCTCGTCGGATACATCCCTGTGCGCAACGCGAGTTAGGATCAGACGCGTTACAGATCTTCACTCTGCAGTGCATATAGACAAACATATGATCACCCACGAACGCGAAGGCCTCTAGACTGAATTTCTGTGTACGTTTGTCATTTGTTGGGTGGAATTTGACCGTTTTATCCACTGCGCATCTGTAAGAAAAAAAAGAGTAGTTATTAAGGAGAAACATGATATATTACAATGCCTTTAGTGATGTACTGCAGCACCAAGGCAGACAAGGGAGAGGAGGTTACTAGATGAAGGGTAAAGTGTCAAAAGCACTAATATTTTATACTATTAGACTATGTTCTCACCAGTACTGGATAGCTTTTTGTGACAACATGAAAAGCTATTCGTCATAATACGAGCACCTATATATATCTGATATGCCGTGACACTCCACTTTAGTGATCGGCACGGCGCAGCTTCTCTCCGTTAAGAAAAAGGTTAGAAATTACCGAACAGTATCAGGTATGGATTTCGAGCTGCCTAATAATCATCATCATCAGCAGCAGCAGCAGCAGCAGCAACATCATGATGATGAAGATGATGGCAACGATGACCATGATCATGACGATGACGATGATGATGATAGATTAACCGTATTTTTGTTGTATGTTTGACGGCAGTCAACCATGCCGCTATGCGCACGCATTTGGTGAAATGGTCCTTACCCGTCTTTTATGAAGGTATATTTGGACACTCCAGGTTTACTTGGGTTCGGATCCGGTGTAGCAAAACATTCTTCTCCCAAAATCTCCAGTCTCTTGTCTTGTGTGTCTACTCCTATCTTAACATAGAGCGTCTTCCTGAGGGGAACCTTCACTGGGAAGTCCTTTTTCGTGTAATGGCCGAGATACCGATTGTCTGGGAAGATATTCATCTCCAGTACAAATTTTCCAAGTCCTTTCTTGGAGAAGATGACCTTCTTGCTCTTTACTTCAAGGCCAACAGAGGAAACGACTCCTGCATTTGAGTAACAACAGGTGAAGGGAATCTCCACCTCTCGCACTCGTGTGATGATCTGATGAGGGGCCACTGGGATTTCTAATACATTGTTGGTATAGCTGACGAAATGTTTGGTACTCCTACTCAACGTTTGGCATCCTGTCAGTTTGGTATGTAAAATGAAGTGAGTTTTGGTTTCTTTAGCTCCACATTTTAGGTCATTCAGACGAAGATGTTCCCTGTCTAGGCCATGAAGGATGTATTTTGGTATGCTTATCCACATTTCGTTCTTGCCACATGTGAGGTTAACACCTACAGGACGGGAGAATGTGTAAGTTAAAAAGTAAGCATAATCGATGGAACGTTGTTTTGAAATCTACTTTGAGTTCTTCGTTGGTTTATCATTTACCGTTGCGGTTGCCTTACTATGCGTTCCTTAGTATTCGCGGCAATGAGGAAGATGAATAGAACAGATAGATGGATTCATGCTTTCACTAATCAATGGATGTACTCAATATACACTGAAATGGATCAGATCTATACGTAGGGGATAAGAGAATGACATGGACAAATACGCCGTCTGTCACATATAAGTGGATCGATGGCGGGAAACACGTACAGATGAATGGATGTAGTATATAGATCTAGGGCTAAAAGCGAAGCTCCCGTTAATACAAAGCAACGATAATACATTAAATGATGGTGGGAAGGCTGTGTGCGAAATTTCTGAACCAATCGAAATACAAACGGACTACTCAGCAGATATTCTTTAAATTAATGAAGCGGATGTGTCTATTGATGATTTAAATGCAGTGAGGTTATGAAATATTTTTGACATTCCAAGATGCATTATTTGTTACCTTTAAGATCGATCAGTACTCGCCAGGCTAATTAGTAAATGAAAAGTAATTTTCTTACCTGGTGGAGTGGGTGAGGTTGGTGATGGTGGTGTCGTTGTGAGGCCTGAAAGGAAAGGCATAACATACAGAGTGTTACATTAATTTATTCCTATCGTGAGAAGCATTAAAATTCAATTTTAAACTAAAAGCAGTGAAATTGCAGAGGTGAAGAAATTGTTCCCCGTTTATTCCCAAATAAAAAGTAAAGAAATAAAGAAAAGAAAAAAGACGATGACATATTTTTTTGAATTCATAGCATGGATTCTATATTATCATGGTTCACCAGTGTTTACAGCTTCAGGACGACGCGACCTTTTCAGTGGTTTCCCTAAGGAATGCCGAAATTCCATGCTGATGACGTGTCAGATCTGGGTAGTACTTCTGATGGTCGAAATGAAGGGAAACCAGCAATGATGGCGTCGGGAAATATCATGGGCGGTATTCTCAGGCTACTGCGTTGTTTAGAGCCGTCTTTGTTTGTTTTTGTTTGAGTTTTCCACACATTAATGACCCAGTCCCAAAGAAGAAACAATTTTTGCTGATAATTTGCTGAAACACGGCCTATAAACAAATTCACCCAAACCCAAGCTGAGATTTCTTAAGCAGCCAAAAGCACCTCATTTGCCTGTTTACCAGATTCACGAATTGTTAATACCACAAGCGCTAGCAGAAAATTGGAGAGGACAGAAAAAAATGCTTCAGCGTAAAGGATTAAGTCCGAAGCAATAGAAGAACGACAAAGGTTTTGACCCACACCAACGGTAATCCAAATTTTCGCCAAAGGTGTCCTCAAGTAAAATTTAAGCAAAGTTAACCAAACTCTTGCATGGGCAGCTTTTTGTATGGTGCACCTTCAATAACTGTTGTCCCAAAAACATGAGAAGGGAAAAAAAAGCTCACCTTCATTATCCCCGCAGTAACGCAGCCAACACACAGGAGGCTTAACTAACCGATACACGTAGAAAGCACCACAGTTTTGGATCTGAATATCGTTTTTCCAGTTGCAACATCTGGAACCCCAATGATAACAAACTCGACGAGTAACAATGCCTTCTCCTACTGATGGGTGCGAACCGTTCAGCCAGCCCGGAGCATGAGTACCACAGCGTCGTTTTGGTACACAGGATGTTGGCATTTTGTCGCCAGCTTCGCCAGTGAAGCGATACCAGGCTGGTAAAGGATGCAGGTGTCTCTGGTCACATCTCAGGTTCTTTTGATCTGTATTTGCTACGCTACGGTTGAAACCGTCAAGAACGTGATAGCTGCTGCATGGATTTGGTGCTAAACAGGAAACGGGACAACGTTAACTCAGCCCGACAAAGAAAGCAACAAGACTGGTGTTACAAGTCAACCGGTTATCTGCAGATACAAGGACACTCCTGGAGACACTACCCACACCAAAATTAGACTTAACCATGCATGTGTTAGTGTATGGGAAGAAAACCTGAGTATTTTGTGGAAACGTCCCACAGCAGGAAAGAAAACTGAAGAAAACTCAACCCACCCAATGAACTGACGCCAGGATTTGAACCAGGCCACACTGGTGGAGGCCGATAGTTCTCTTTCCTATACCGAACATTGCTGGAAACAGGGTTTCAGACACAGATCCTTCGCGGACATTTATTCTTTCAAAAGATAAATCAAATAATTATATCTTCAATAAAAAAAAACACAGATTAAATAACTGAGTGTTGTGCCTTAAAAGTAAAATTTTGCTTGTGAATAAACATGTTCTATCTTTCATACCTGGTGTGGTTGTTGGCGGAGGTGGTGTCGTTGTTGGTGGTGGAGGTGTTCCTGAAAAGATTACAAATATACAAACGAATCATACTCAAGCAGTTTCCTTCGTCGTTAACGTTTAGGGCCTTTAAAATACCTAAAAGCAGGTTCAGACTTTCGAAATTCTTTTAAACTTTTGAGTGGACGTTTTTAATCGCCAAAATTTTGGCTCTTACTAGTTTTTGAAATCGACATAGACATTTCATTCCTTTCGCCATGCAAAATTTACTAGCTCATCATTTGTATTCCTTGTTCCTCAATGTCTAACAGTTTTAATACTCAACAAGCAAACCCATATAGTGTGATAACAATGACAATTCGTCAAAACTTCCGTACAGACTTTTCCATAATCGTACAACTCTCTATCGCCCTTTATACGGACAAACTTGCCACTTTCAACTAATTTACATTAGGAAGATTTGACTGTAGATGAAAATCGTCCCCCAAAACAGTTAGAAGTTAAAAAAAAAAACAAAAACTAAATCTCACCTGCATTGTTACCGCAGTAACGCAGCCAACACACAGGAGGCTTAACTAACCGATATACGTAGAAGGCACCACAGTTTTGGATCTGAATATCGTTTTTCCAGTTGCAACATCTGGAACGCCAATGATAACAAACTCGACGAATAACAATGCCTTCTCCTACTGATGGGTGGGAACCGTTCAGCCAGCCCGGAGCATGCGTACCACAGCGTCGTTTTGGTACACAGGATGTTGGTATTTTGTCGCCAGCTTCGCCAGTGAAGCGATACCAGGCTGGCAAAGGATGCAGGTGTCTCTGGTCACATCTCAAATTCCTTTGATCTGTATTTGCCACACTACGGTTAAAACCGTCAAGAACGTGATAGTTGCTGCAGGGATTTGGTGCTAA
>CALNXI010001616.1:70396-115427 GCA_942486025.1 Porites evermanni | reverse complement strand
TTTTGTAAAGACCAGAAAACGTTGATGTTAGGTAAAGATCATGACGAAACACGCAAGTAGTAGCCTTGTCACGTTTGTCACGAACAAGCATTTTGCCTCCCTCTTCTTTGTGCCGTCTTGTTGCGTAAACTTACTAAGGTAAACGCGTCCACACGAATCCAGATATTTTTGAAACCGGATAAATTTTGTACACGAATCGACCTTCCTTCCCGCATGAAACCATTGCGGTCTCAAGTGGCTTAGGGCTCCGAACACGGGAATCCGGGAAACAGAATATGCGGTTACAAAAATAGCCCGTTTCGTGTGGGCGGAGTCTAAACCTCCCCTTAACTCAAGGTAACGTCAAACTATGTACAGTTTACTTAAATCACCCGTAGTTACACTTTCCTTTCCTGTAATCCGTTCCCTTTTTCATCCTTTCTTTGTTTGGTGGGCGAACGGACGCGCGGCGGGGCAGGGCATGGAAAGAGGGACCAAAATTATAATCACCATCATCCTAGATTCCATCTGTTTTTGTTTCAGAACTGATACACAAAAGTTAGAAAGACGCGAGCAGACTCTAAAAGAAATGTTAGAGTTCCTGCCCGACATTGCTGTACGGGCGATGGGCACAGAAAGACACAAGGCAGGAATGACTCTACTGTTTGAGCTTCTTCAGCAACCCAAGTTAAATAAACAGGTCAGTTATCGGTACCTTGTTCATCTCGTTGCCCCTCTGAATCAGTCTTCCTTGGTCGCTAGAACAAGAAAATCGAAAGCTTCCAACACAAGTCACTGTTGTTGTTGTTGTTTTCTCGTATCCTTTTCCAGCTCATTGATAAGTAGCTAGTGACAAGGAACGAGTTTTCTATCTTGGCTCGTCTCTTTATCACGATCGGTTCCCATCAAGAGCCGAATCGGCTCCTGGTTCCCATATTTAAATCTAAACGTTTTTAGCCCGCGCACACCATCTGCTTCGGTCTTCAGAGAAGCATTTCAATGTGAAGTTCAGTAGCATGGTAGAGTTCAACTGCCGATATTTCATTGCTGTTCTGAATTTGTCGATTTTGGCTTTCAGCTTGCTTTTGTTCTTCTTGACTGCTTGATGGGAGAGATATTTCCCGAGCTGAAGGAGGTATAGTGTTTTATAATTCTGACTTGTTTGTGTCCTTAATTGGATAGAAGGATCTCGTTTTTCAAAACCTGAGATTACCCTAACTACTTATTTTGACTAAGCACAGTTCAAAAATGAAAGGAGAATACAGTTGAAGCTCACCCAACCTACACTCTCGTAAGCGAACAGCTCTATTTACCATCGCCTCATCAAAAGTCCGTTTTTCTCAACTCCCATACAAACTCTGTTTTTTATATTCCCGTAAGCGGCCAGCTTTAGTTACGGACACCTTTTTCGCGTCCTGAGGGTGTCCGCTTAAGTATAGCCTTAGTTTGAACTTTTTAGCCGTAATTTGTTGTTTTGTCGTTGATTTCAATCTGACCGTGTTAGCCCGCTTAAGGTACCATCAACACCGGCAAGGTTAAGTCATCAAAAGGAAGCCTGCATTCAAACGATTTGTGCTTTTTTATGTGTATTGCAAAAACAAATAAAGGGTATGTGCTGTTTAAAAGGCATTGAAAAGAGCTGAAACCTATGCTATGTGATCAAATTGGATCAATTTAGGATTCTGGCAAACTGCCCACCTACCCCTCCCCTAAGCTAACATTAACACTTACTTCTCATGTAGGACAAAATGATGGCTTAGGGGAGGGGTAGGTGGGCAGTTTCCCAGAAACCTAAACTGATCTATCAAATTAAGAAATCCTTTCTTCGCGGATGCTGAACAATCGGAAAGGAAACTGAATTTCCATAGCAATGTTTTCCCCTGGGAAAACAGCCGGCATTTCGCGACGCCACCATTGGTTTCACCGCGCAATGACGTCTGAGAAACGAGCGCAGAGATTCCATACTGATGACGTGTCACTACTCAGATCTGGGTAGTGCTTCTGATTGGTTAAAGCAAATTTCCCTAGCGGCACGACCAATCAAAAGCACTACCCAGATCTGGGTAGTGATGCGTCATCGGTATGGAATTTCTGCGCTCGTTCCTCAGACGTCATTTCGCGGCGAAACCAGTGATGGCGTCGCTAAATGTAGGCTGTTCTCTCAGGCTATACAAAAACGGTGAACAGTAATTTTTACCTGGATGTGAAAATCACGACAAATGTATAGGTTGTTGTTGTTGTTTTTTTTTTCTATTTAGAGCGAGCTGTTCCCAGCAGATGACGTATCATCGCCCCATTGAGGGCTTTGAAGATGACCGAAAAAAGAAAAAAAAGACTTGAGGAATAGGTGCAGATTCCTTGAAATATGAATATGCATTCGTTTGAATGGCAGTATTAAATAGAATGCGATTGAAGTAATGAAATAACCCAAGTCACCAGTGTCAGACTGGGAGAGCCTTGTAAATCCTTATTGATGATTTAATTTTGAACACAAAGTTAAGTCTCCAAACTGTGGTTAGAATTTCAGAATATCCACGGCTATTTGGCCACATTTTTTTAAAACACATCGTTTGACGTCATCCACAACCTATAACTAACCAGATGTACGGCAAAATTGCATCCATTTATTCCAATTTGAACTTGAATCTCACATCTTTATAAAGATCCACCGCTTTAGGCTTCCAAGCCTGTTTAAAACCTCACAATTGACAGGTTGTTTAATACCACATTGCACGACTCATGGTAAAATTTGTGGAAGTGAACTTTAGAGCACAAAGAACATTTTTGTCTTCCCTTTCAACTGTTTGCTTCACCATAACGGACCCTTTTCTCGTGAGTTACTAGATACATGCGTTTGTTTATGAAAAAAAACGTCGTTCATGTTCCTTTTTTATTAAGCTCGGACTTTTCTCATTGTTTCAACAGTAAACAAATTATGCCCCTTTCGTTTGGCAATAGTCTTCCTCCAGTGAGTAAATTAGTTTAGTGAATAATACCCCATTCTTGCGTATTATGAATTTTTAGTCAGTGCGGAATGATGTTGACCTAACATATGCAGGCGTGGATCTAGGATAAATATTGACCGATTTCCTAAACGAGCGCCAAAGGCTCCGGTTTCTGTGGGGTCCTGGACTCCGGAGGCATGCTCCCCCTATATTTTTGTGGATTTTTATACCTCCCTGAAGTCCCCTTTCGTTGGTTTCGGAGTCACACCGACAGGATATTGACCAGTTCCATTCTCCTCGGATGAAGCCTTGCAAATCGGCGGACTATTTCACCAACTGAGGTCAATTTCCATATGTTAATAGATGCGAAACAAGGCGAGTCCAAACCATTTTTCAGATTTCACCTTGGAAAGTTTTAAAACTATATTTATTATGAAAAATCCGACTCATCTCAAAAAACGGTGAAAACCGGTATGGATCCACGCCTGATATGTATTGTCGCGATGTCAGTCTTTAGTTGTTAATAAATAAATAAATAATTGAATAAATAAATGAAAAGGCGCCTTAAAAATTTTTAATTATTATTATTGTTATTATTATTATAAATAAATAAATAAATGACCAGAATTACACTGCGCACGAGAATTTGCGGAAAGCTTTATATTTATTCGTGAAGAAAGAATATTGACTTGTATATTTTTTAAGCCGTGTATAGAGGTCAGTATCAATACATGCACACGCGTATCGTTGCCTATGCGAGGATAATTTTTTACAATATATGAATAAATTCTTTTGTTTGCCTTTTTTTGAAAAATAGGTGAAATAAAATGTTTGATTTATTTTACGTTTTGTGTCATTCCATTTGTTGAATTCAGAATAATAGTTAACAATTATTCCTCGAGCCCGAATGGACTCTGAGTCAAAAGCCCATGAGGACTATCGGCCTTCGGCCTCATGGGCTATTGACTCAGAGGCCATGAGGGCGAGAGGAATAATTGTTTTAGTAAAATCCAACTAGTTGGTCAAAAATATCGAGACAAAGCAACTTAAAACAAGACTTTAATCCTTTTTTGCCAACAAAAATCCGGCGCTTTTCGCTACTAGTGGGCTCTAACATATAGCCTAGTAGTAGCTCAACCAATCAGAACACAGCATTGATAATAGACCACTAGTTGGATTTTACTAATTTAGGTAAACTAGTCTGTAAACAGGACCCCCCTTTTCATTTCCCCGTGTGCTCGTCCCTTCTAGCTTACTATACAAAAGAACCTTTTCACCAGTTAAGGTACTGACCAGCATGGGCCAGTCGGGTTCAAAAGGTGGCTTCTAGCGCTACCCACTGGATAAATCACTACTACTACTTATCTACTGAATAGCGATTTATCCGGTGGATAGCGCTATCCACCTTTTGAACAACCATGGCCAGCTCTTCAATTTATGTTCACACAAGGTGACTCCTTCCAGGCTTCCATGCGTACATAGCCTGTTCCAGGCTCCGAGATAGTTGGGTTCGCTGAATTGAGAAAGTGCGAACACGCAAAAAAAAAAGGGAGGAAACACTTTCGCGTCTTCCTCACTATCTAAGAGCCTGGAACAGGCTAATGCGTACACGAGTTAACATCACGATAAATTCGTTGGTTGAAATCCAAGATCGAAAAAGTCACAATATGACGATGGGGAACTCGTGGGTATAGATGTTCTAGAAAGCAGAGATGTCAGTTGACAAAAGAAAATATTTATTGTTTTTTGCCAAAACCGCCCCTCGTATCTTACAAAACAGGTCGCTCATAGACATACTCGTGAGAGCCAAACTATTAAAAGGCTATTTTAAACAGGCGCTGGGGAGTCGTGTAGGCCTGTCAACCCCATTTTACACTGTGAATGTCTCACTTTTCCTGCGACAACGTGCTTTCCGGATACAATGCAACCTTGAATACTCGTAATGGATCCTAAGACCATGAAGTTGTAGGCCTCCAAACTCTTGTATGTCTTAAACTGCTGTTTGTTGTAAAAATTCGTTTCCAGCACCAGGTAGCTTAGCAAATCCGTCGCTTCGATCGGAGGAAGGCACTCAGAGTTACTGTTCATCGGGAATGGTGACAAATTACAAAGAGTTTCTATAGCTTGATGGGTGAATGGTACATTCGCATATCACGTATGCATGGATGGTATTTCCAACAGTACACATGTCTCTTCACTATGACTGTTATGATCTATCTCTAGCATGAGAATCAAATACTTTATATCCCCCAGCCTCAATGCTGTAGATACCCACACCAATAATTGCCACCGTTAAAATGAATGAGTTGTAGTTCAGTGCCAAGAGTGTTTCAAATGCTGTACCCTGTGAGTGGCATATACAGTAATGATACCCCTCAATTCTGGGATCACCATGGATGTTATTAGAGTATTGACGTACCCTGTGTTTGTGCTGTAATCTCTTGTAATCCCCGCGGGTGGTACTCCCTATGATGGCCTTTACGGAGAGGCTCCGCCCGAAAGGGGTACCTTTTTCAAGCTTCAGGTATATGAAAGGGTAGAGATTTCACTCATTGAAGTATATAAAAGGGAAGAGAAATCTGTCATTTGGGTCTGTGAAAGGGCCCAAAAGGGCTAAGACGAAGAAACGTTCTCTTTTTGTGATTGATTCCTATTTAAAAGACAGTGCATTTACAGCAGTTAAAAGGGATGCAAGGTTCTAAACAAGGTATGTGAAAGGGGTACCATTTGTCAATAGAAGGTATACGAAAGGGGTACCTTTTTCGTGAATAATGGCATATAAAAGGGTAAGGGATTGGACCTCGGCGCGGAGCCTTCCCGTATAAACTGACATTTGTTGAGTAACCCCCCGGGCTTGTAATCTAAAAATCAAAAGTTGTATTCCTCAAACGAGTTTCAGGCATGCATCATTCCGTGCATTTTATATGTTAAAATGACAAATTTTACTGATTATGATTATATACTGTGACTGAAGACTGTGCAGTATCTTAACACACTCCTGACACTCACTCACCCATTTCAGGACGTATTGAAACGAGCATCGTAGGCTTGGGTCCCGCAGTAAGCGGGACGGAGTCCTAACGGAGATCGTACAGTGCAGCACTTATAAAAACTGAGCATCGTAGGCTTGGGTCGGTCAGGACTCCGTTCCGCGTGCTGCGGGAGATCGTACAGTACCACCACAGCAAATATCCGAATGTTGGGTTGTAACTTCTACCACACACTGCCCGGCCAAAAATATTGTCGACAGGACTGTTTATTACGTGTCTCAAAATAGAAAAAAACGATATAAGTCCTAATCATGTTAATATTGGTTTTAAATTTTGACACTTTGACAATGAGTTGCTGGCGCGCATCCCAAGTGGGGGAGGGTGTGGCGACACGTAGGGTATAGTGTTTTATACGCTCACAGGCGACAAAAATCGTCCAGGGGATCAGAAAAAATGAAACGAACGAAACTCATTCTACAGTCCTCCCCTAGTTGGGAAGTCACATGGAGAAGACACGGTACTTTGATTGGAAGAAATGAAAACGCGTGCGAGGACACTGCAACGCTACACACCGATCACACCGAGGGCGCGATCCATTCAACCAAACTTTCCGGAAATTTCGGTCCAAAACTCAATGGATCGGTTCGGCCCAACCGGAAAAGTTTCGAAAAAACGGGTCCACCTTTTGAGGTGGTCCTCTTTTCCCGGTCGGACCGGTTGGAATTTCTGTTGAATGGATCGCGCCTTTAGATCGCGCCCCGAGTAACCTTTCATTTTCCGCGCGTTAAGGCCATGTGATCAAGATTCTCCAATCAGCGTATGGAAACTAGTCTATCTCTTTCGAGCCTTCTTCTTGTACACATATGGCGGATGGTGGGCAATAGAGGGCGATTCAACTCCGTGTTCATTCGTTTATTCGGAGGGAAAACACACCTTTCTGGAGGGAAAAGCACTTAAGAATACCTGACCATTTATGCGGTTGATTGAAGTTAAAGAAAGACCCAGAGTTTTCGAGGAACAGGCAAGAATTCAATCATCGGAGAGCGATGCACGTGAAGAAGAGGTTCTGGCGTGAAAACACGATGTAAGTTTTTAAATAGACTTCCTATTGACTAGTGTATTTTGTTATACTATAACTGTAAGCTTAAGTGGGCGTGCTTTCTCGTTTTTATTTTTTATTTCTACTCAAGCTTAATATACATCTACCTTGCCTGCGAGAGCATCCGGTTTATTAGAGGCAACGAACGCAAATACCGTATTTATTCGATTAACCGCCCTGGGCCCAGTTGCTCGAAGCATGGTTAGCGTTAACCAGCGTTAAATACCTTGACAACATATTGGTTTTGATACTGCTTAACCAATGGATAAAACTAACCATGCTCTGAGCAACTGAGCCCCCGGGCGCTTATTAAATTTTTGGATCTTGAGAGTGGGCGCCTATTCGAGGTGGGCGCTTATTCGAGGCTGGGCGCTTATTAAATTTTCACCATTTTCAGCAAGTGAAGTATGTTTATTTTGCAACAAAACAATAAATGCTAATAACAAAATACGAAGAAGTAACAAAGCAAGGTTTCTGTAAAATACTCTGAAAAAAACTCTGTCCTCGGGGAAGTCTCTTATTAGAATTTATTCACTCAAGTGGGTGGGGTGGGGGTGAGCACTTATTTGAGTTTGATTGGGAGGAGGAGGGGTGGGCGCTTATTCAAGGCTGGGCGCTTATTAACTTTTTTGGCCTTTAGGATGGGCGCTTATTCGAGGTTGGGTGCTTATTCGAATAAATACGGTACGTCTGCGGTTCGCAGGCTTCAGCTGTAACATATACTGAGCACTCTAAATGCGAGATTTCTTATTTTAAGAAAAAAACAAATCAAAGAAAAAGATTTTGTTCTTGCAAATTCAAACTGCCTGTTTATTGTCCTATGATTTGTTTTAAATTTTCTCGTAAAATAAGAAAACTTTTTAATAAAAATGAGAGATTCGGAGCAATCTTGAACTTACATGTAGAGTGAAATCCTTTGACTTGACTTGACTTTCAAGTTTCCTGATGAAAGTATACCGCAGGGAAGCCAAGTTCAGTGTATAAATAATAATAATAACTAGGATATGCTTGTTAGGTGTACAGGTAGCAGTTGAGGGGGAGGGGTGGATGGTTATTGTGATAGATTAATTTGATCCTGGCATATTTTAACCGTAAGGATTGCTTACAGCGAAACCTCCATTTAAACTGTGTATCATTATGAAAAAGTCTTGAAGGCTAGTGATATCGTATGGTTCGTCTCAACAAGTGCAGTAATTTGGTCGAGTGTGTTGATTTCAGTGACTTGAGTGGAGCTATTGTGGGCTGTTTATGTTAAAGTTTTTCCGAATATAAACACTGTAACACAGACCTAAAATGTTTATTTATCCGGTGCCGAAAATATCACAAGTCATGAAGAAATGGCATCGCTGAGCTTCACATCTCGGTGTATTTACTTTGTGGCACAACGACCGCCAAGCTACATGTACACAACTTGGTAGATTTACTTTGTGGCACAACGGCCGCCTTAACTTTTGAAAGATGAACGCTTTGAAAGATTTAGCAAACACAGATCGATAGTTGACCTTCATCAAACTCTTGAAATATGTACGCTTTACGAAGGTTCAGCAAACCTTTAAAAGATGAACACTTTACGAAGACAGAATAGCAGACCTCAGCAAAAGTTTGGAAGATGAACGCCGAGGACACACGAATCAGCATGTGAGTTAATGCATCAAAGTGAGGCAAAATGTAAGCAAGCACCCCAAAGCTTGGCAAATGTGTGTTGATACAAATATGCAATCTCAAAAATTCCATTTACGTATTAATTGCACAGGACACCCAATAATGTACAAACCACCCAACAGAAATTAGAGCTTGTGTTCTTGTACCTCAAATGCAATAACAAGGGTTCCGTATTGGAAGTGAAGTGCTGCCCCATGTAGAAAGATAAAAGGCTCGGACAGGCAGTAATTATTGATAATTTGGGTTCCTTAGCAGTGCTTGAACTTAGCAATCGTCCACTTGTCTTCTCCACTAGTCCTCTGGACAAGTAAAGTTATCACTCTCTGAGCAATACATGTAATTTTTTTTGTATCATACCAAAAAGTGCTAAAAGGGCCTTGAAACAAACAAAGAATTGCCAAAGAAAGACAAACGTTTTAAAAAATGAACAGGCAAAAATGCTGAATAAAAGTCTGGGTTCTACTTAAGAAACAAAATGCACTGTGGGATACAAGATGGCGGCTTTTGTAATTATTTCATTTTGAAGGTCCTTATCTATTTTTCTTTGGTGAATTAAAACATGAGGCAAAGTATTGTGAAACGTAAACAAGTACAAGGCGCACTGTACTCCTTCTTTGGAGGAAAGCAATAATCAGATGATAAAGAAAGTAACACAGCATCTGAGACACCTGCTTGGACCAAAAAAAACATGCAAGTTACCAGGAGGCATGGAAGGAAAATACAAATGGCTGAGGTTTGGAGGAAGGGAAAACAAAATGTTCTGCAAGATTTGTAGAGAATTTCCAAAAAGGAAAAACTTGCAATACTCCCGAGGATCGGAACAAATAATTTCCAAACAGACAGTCTGAAAGCACATACATGTATCATGGGGCCAGTGAAGGACATGTTTGACCAACGTTCAAGAAAATGGAATTTCTTTTTAACACAGCATATTACATGTATATTGTATATTTAAAACTTCTGTTTTTTATCTTCCCACACTTGTGTTCATTGCAAAGAAAGAATGGTTTGTCCCTTGGAAACACATACATGTACATGAATAATCACGCATGTAAAGAGATTTCTAAACATATCTCTCATACCTTCAAGGTAGATCTCGTAGATTTCTATTTATTATGGCTAATGGAGCAACAGATGTCTCATGTTTAGAGTTAAAAATTGTGTATGCAGGGTTCGAAATGACAACACTACGATTGCAAAAAGAAAGCCAGAAAAAAAAACTGTAAAAGTTGCATCTATAACTGTGATGATCTACTTTCATATAGTTCTAATTCACCCCACAGTTCACAGCTTGTAGCTCAATTTGTAAGAGCGCTGCACCGGTATTGCAGAGGTCAAGGGTTCGAATCCTGTACAAGGCTGAATTTTTTTCAGTCTTTCTTTTTGCAACTGCAGAAAATTGCGTCTATAACTGCGATGATCTACTTTCCTGTAATTCTTCGCCCCAAAGTTCAAATATATGATTTTCATATATTCATAACTTAATTATAAAATTATTACAATCCTTAGAAACTATTTCTGTGCTCAAAAGGAGTTGGAAAGAAAGTCATGGCATTGTGGAGGGATTAAAGGGCATCCAACACCAAGTGATGCCATTAGCTGTGGAGTGTATATCATACATGTAGAGGTGCATTCAGAAGTAGACTGGGAAAACAGCTGACATTTTGCAATGCAACTGGCTGGTTTCCCCACAAAATGACATCTAAAAGTGAATGCTGAAATTCCATACTGATGATGCATCAGTACCCGGATCTCAATAGTGCTTTGATTGGCTGAAGTAAATTTACCACCCAGTACGACCAATAAGAAGCATGACCCAGACCTGGGGAGCTACACGTCACATATCAGTGGTGGTGTCACAAAATGTCAGCTGCTTTCTCAGGCTAGTTCAGAAAATTAAATTATAGATTTTTATATTGTATCTGTTTCATAATTAAAATCTTACTTTCAGTGCTCTTCTCACTTTTATTTTAGAGTGCTGAAATGTATTGCCATCCAAAAAAAATGACTGATGGAAGATTTGAAAGTGTTTTTGTGTCTTTGCTGCAGACGGTGGCTCATGACCTTACCAATATTCTGCATAAGAATTGAGGCCTTAAGTTGGGATTGCTAAAATTACAAAAAAATATTCTCTTAAAATACAAAAATGAAGAAAAGAGAAAATAAAAAGAAGCGAAGTCCATAAGTAGTAGTTTTAGGATAGATAGATAGATAGATAGATAGATAGATAGCTTTATTAAAAATCCATTGCAGCCCAAGGGCTGGATTACAGACTGTACAATACGTTGAATACTAAGACTAACTATTATAAATAAATAACAGTAAATAAACAAAACAAAGGAACAAAATACTACGTCATGAAATTTAAGAAAATAGCCGCGAATTTACAATAAAACCATTAGAAAACAGCCGCGTTATACATGATAAAACTATTCATTAGTCTATTTGTTCTACAAGGAGGTACGTTAAAAGCGCGCTTTCTCCTTAAGGCTACAGTACTAAGATTATGTGGCGGCAAAAGGCCATGTAATTTGTGGAGGCTGTTGTCCTTAATCTCATTGAATAGGCGCTCTGTCAGCTATTGGCGCCGTTGGTGGAGGGTGGCAATATTGCACTCTTTTAGAGCCTCTTGATAGCCTAAATCTGGGAAAATAATTCTAAGTGCACGGCGCTGAATTTTCTCTAGCTCTTCAGAGAGATACTCAGGCAGACCATTGTGGAAAACTTGGCAGGCATATTCAGACATGGGCCGGATACATGTAGTATAGAAACAAAGTAGCTGCGCAGGATCTCCTTTTGCACGCTTAAGCTGCCTTAAAAGGAGAGGGTAGCTCAAGAGATAAAACATAACTACCCTGTAGACTATAGGATATAGACTGCAGAATAAACATAAAATTATTTCTTAGATGATCTGGATAGCAGGTAAAAAACAAGATCTTGTACAATGTAATTTAAACCTATCAACAACAGATATGAGCATCAGGAATGGTGCCTGAAGAACGTGGTGTTTCAAGACAAGTAGCACAGCCAAGCATGTAGGGAATCCATGACAACCCTGTGAGCGGCAGCCACCACACAAAACAGAGGAGACTAAAAATGGTTATCACATACATGTACTTATGGAGAACTATAATCCTGTAAGAGAAATCTAAGAATTTTCTCGTTAAAGGCATTCATCTTGTCAGTTTTATGTGCACCACAAAAGTGCCATAGGCTTTGAAGAAATAATACCGAAAAATAGTCAATGTTTGTTCAAAGTTGATATCCATGTTTTGTGTCATTTTTGTTTCACCAGTGACTTTTAAGTAAGAGAATTTGTAACGTTCGTTGATGACAGGGGATGTTCCCTTTAAGGTAAGCTTGGAATCACACATGTATAAATCATTTTCAAAGCCGGATATGTACTCAAATACTTTTTATTAGCCATTATGTTCCATCATTACAAGTGATCTAGTTTGGCCACTGAAATGTCTATGAGGACCAGTGCTAAGCAACAACAGAAGTTGAATAAGTCCTTGTTAAAAGATCTATAATACTTCAATTTCAGAGGTACATGTAACTTAGTCCTTGCCCATGGCCAATTTATTAATTCCCTTAACAGTGAGCTCCTGACTAGAGGAGATCGAGCCATAAACAGTCAGGGCCTTCATTTTCATGATATTAATAGTGCAAAAGTGGTAGCGGGACAAGTGACCATTAACAGACAATTGAAACACCACAGACCAGTGATTTGGTTGTCATTAAATAACTGCTTGGTGGTGTGGCAGTTGGATATAAAACTGTAAAATGTTTGAATCCAGGAGTCATTTGATAAGTAGGTGGAGCATGATCGCCTGCAGGGTGGACATACACCTGCTGTAGTCCTGAATAGGACTGCTGTTGGTGACTGACATTTCAGCACCCTGTGTGGTATTCATTTTCAGAGAAAATACTATCAACTGACATGATACATCTCACTTTGACTCTGGTTATTGACCTGACTGGTCAATTAAGTTGCAATGTTAAATGTTGTCTGTCAGTCAACAGTCAGGCAATGATGTTATTGGCTATGAAGACTCGAATTAATATCATTCATTTTGTATATTTTTTTATTGTTCATCAAACTATCGGTTTTCCAGTCAATCCATTCTCTTGTAGTTAGTTTTGCTTGAGTTATCAATAAGTTGTTTGTACGGTGCCAGTAACTGTTGACTACATGTACGATTCAGTGACATGAGTCCCAGTTGATTTCATGTTTAGTCTGAAAAAGGTACATTTAAAAAAGGGATTGTGTTATTAATGTTTGTTTGTTTTGTTTTCCTAAGTACTTTTTAATACTACATGTATATGAAACTAAAATGTGTTACTCACATGTTTGCAACTTCATCACAAACAAAAATATTTTCCTGTGTATTCAAAGGCTCAACAGTCAAGATTAACTTTTCCTTACAAAGGGAAGTCTATAGCACACTGTTTTGATTTTGTCCTTTGGGTTCATTCCCAGTGTATGAATTGCATGACATTCTATAGGACTCTGGGAAGATTTCTCAGTCTTGAGAGTCAAAATCAAGTCCGCCTTCCTTGGGGTTGGTGGGAGGTTAGTCTTAAGCTCATTCCAATTGGAAATTACCTTTTTTCTTTAAAGGTGGTTTATTTTAGTAAAAAAAGCACTTTATTTGAGTGTCAATGTATTTAGCATGAAAGTGCTAATTGGGGACCCTATTTTTATGTCTCCTGCTGGAGACGGACGGCCATTTTACATGGTCATCAGAGCAATGTGAAGCTATTTGCAGGGCAAAGGCAGTACCTTCATTTCTCAGTCATGTTAAGACCCTGAGTGTTGGTCTGGTCCCAGGAATCAAACCTGCGACCTCCCGCTCTGTAGTCAAGCACTCTTACTGAGCTAATCCTGTTGTGGTGTAGTAATACAATAATTCATTTTATTTCAGAGGGAAGTGCGATGTGAATTTGGTGAAATGGACCAAAAAGGTGAGTTACTGTGTATGGAGCTATTTTCATGATAACGGAAAGACTTTCATTGTGGAATGAGTCCATATTAGTTTTGTTTACAAGATACTGAACAACATTCCATTCTTGTGTACAAGTAATTGCACTTTGCACAAATGATGTCACAATTTCTAGTCCCTGAACCAACATTGAACCAACCTGATCAGTATAAGAGTTTTGTATGGGAAAGTCACATTTGCCAACAATTTATCGTTGTCTTTGAAGATTTTTATTGTTAAAAGAAGCAAAATTCAACTTGGTTTCAATAACATATATCTAAGGTGACAAAACCTATTTTACATGTAAGTAATATTTCAAAGTGCTATTCCACAATGAGTCCATTCCACTTTTCAATGACAAATGAAATTCTTATTCTGGCTCACACAGCATTTTTTCTTTTCCCTATTATTTTTGCGGCTCCATTTATTGTTTTTTCACGGTATGCATTTCTTTTTAGTTCTGCTTTGTGGTTAGCCATGTTTTATCTACAGCTGTAGCTCTGTGATTTCTCCACTGTTACACCCTTAAATGGGAAAGAAATTACAGTGTAATTGATTTTATCTTGCTTTAATTTGTTGCCATTGGCTGTACATGTAGTTATGCGCAAAGCACTCTATTTGTTTCCTCCTGTTGTGTGAACAGAATACATATGTATTCTGCGCTAAAACGATAATAGCATTTTACAAAACAGGTGTATTGCCAACAGGAAGGATTCACTGTTTTGTGGCTTACCTACATGTAGCTATACTGTAGTTGTTTAGTTGTATAGCTTATAACATGGTGCAAGCAGTTTGTTTTCAGCACGATATAAATATGCCTGCATGTAGAGTTTCTACGCATTAGTACAGTTTCAGTAGCCACATTCACTAGTCAAGCTCGTAGGACATAGCTTTGTAGACTAGAGTTCTCCCCTCACTGGAGTGGCGCTTGCTCTTTTCTTCCCCTTTTCCTCTCTCTTTCCTTTCGTTTTCCTTGTGTGTTTTTTTTCAATTAGAGTTCTTCCTTTTTATTTTATTATTTTATTTTTATTATTTTAATGCAAATTACATGAATATTACTAAAAGTAAATGCAAAGCTTCAAATTAAAATAAAGTGAAAATGAAATGAACAAAAAATAATACTAGTAATTGCAATACGCATGCCATGAACTATTCAACTATTTTCTTTATATTTTCATAATCAGTGTGCAATGGACTAGGAACTAAAAATAAATAACAAGAAGCCGCTCACAGTGGCATTCAGTCTCGCTTGCTTGAAGATTAGATCGAGAAATATATGAGGAGGTGATTAATTCTACGCGAAACAAACAGATTTACTCACTAAATGTTTTTTACTTCCTACTTCATCGACGTCAATACTTTTTACTTGTTTCTGAATTGATTTAGTGCGTGTGTTAGCAATGACCAGTTTCAGACCAAAATCTGTGATTTTCCCTACCCTTTTCAGCCCTTGAGCCTAGCGCATGACCAGAGCGCGTGACAAGCTGTTACGACATGTACATGGTAGTCTTATTGCCAAATGATGAAGTAGCTAATTCTTATAAAAAACATTACCCAATTCAAGACTAGAGTGCACAAACCATACCCTATTTCAGACCAACACGGCTGAAAAAAACATACCCTTTGGCACTGTACATACCCATATAGCCTATATAAGGGACTCCCCCCGGGGGCAAAAAAAGCGTTGCAGATTATGAGTATCACTGCTTGCGCAAGCGAGACTAATAAGAACCTCAAAGAAAAATTCTAAGGAATATGTATTATGGGAGGTACACTAGCATTCACATAGTTAAAGAAGTTTGGCCCAATATGTGGTCTGACTAAATGAATGTAGTTTGAGCAGTACATGGGCTTTGGTTACAATTACTGCAAGTTCTCTTGATTATTAAAACGTAGGACTTTATTCGCGATGTTTACTTTGGCCATGATAATGGTTATGCCAGGATGATTCTGACTTATTAACACTGCTAAGTTTTTGTTGGTATTGTCAGAGGAAGAAACTGATCCCTCAGCGGTCTGCTGTTTTCAAACTTGGCAACCTCACTGATTTTAACCCTCTGGTGATGGCAAGAGACAAAATTAATCTTCAAAGAGTAGTAGTTTAAGAGTGAAATTGTCAATGGATTTTTCCCCACAGAGGCCACTTTTGCTTTAGACCCCCCACCCCCCTAGAATTTTCATTCCATGTGGCAGGGTTTGTACATGTCATGGAAAACCTGGAAAGTCATGGAATTTATGCATTCCATTTTGCAGGCCTGGAAAGTCATGGAATTTAATAGTCGGTCCTTGAAAGTCATGGAAAATTAAAGGTTTTGTTTGATAGCTTAGTCACTGTCAATGCCAAGGCAAGGACAATGTAAGATATAGAGAGAAGTGATTAAACAGAGCGAACAGCATGCATTTTGGTGGACACCAGAGTTTGTGTCTGTTGAACTGTTTAAGGTCCAAAAATACCATAAAACAAGGATTAAGTCCTAAAATTTTTTGAAAGTGACAGCCAAACCTAAGGTCTTGGAAAACTTAAAAAGGTCATGGAATCTGAAGAGGTTAAAAGAGTACGAACCCTGCAGGCAGGGGCTGGTTATCTAGCAACAGCTAGATAACGGGAAGTTTATTCATGAGCCGATGACAACTTTGTTAAAGAAAGCTATCGCATAAGGCGTGAAAAAAGTATTTAGCTGACCGTAGATAAAAGATGATCAATGCAAACAATAATACTTGTTTTGAAACACTGGTAACAGTAAAATAACTGATAACTTGCTCAACAGAGAAGGTGTTATTTATTAATAACTCACCAATCTCACTCAGAGCCCCCTGGAAAAAAACCTAGGTGAGTAACCCCCCTCCCCCTTGGAAATGATCCTTTAGGACCTTCCCCTATCCCCTCAGAATTTCCGTTGCCCTCCATGGGGTGGTGGGGGGTGGGTGGTTATCAATAATTTCTGGAAGTACACAATGGAAGCTTATCAGGATTGGTCATAATATCCAGACCAAAGCCGAGGTATTGTGGAAAGATCTATCTTTGCTGACGTTTTTTACCATCTTGTTACATGTAGCTTAAACTGAAAGCTAAATGGGTCAAGGGAGGAAAATATGCATGGTTCATTATAGAACAAAAATGTCCAGAGCTGTCATCAAAGGGTTAAGGTGTTATTTCCAGTATTTTTATTAACTGTTGTTATTTAAAATAAGACCATGGAAGTGTCTTTTGATAAATTAATCAACAACAATGTCAGTTTGAGTGTAGACTGAATAGTTGTTAAATTTTTCCCCAGCACCATGGATCCAACAGAGTAAGGAAGTTTGTGACTACAGACTGTGGCTGCACACTGGTGGTGAAATGTCATAATAAAGGAAGCTGCATTCAAGGACCTGTTGAGAAGTTGTCTTGGCTTCATACTAATTTTATAACAAAGCAAAGAATATTATTATTTAGTACTGACAGTGCTATCAGGATCAGAGTCAATTCTCTTTTCTCTGGGAAATATTTAATAACCATTTCAGGTTGTTATTACAAAGAGAGGCTGGTTATTTTGACAATGATCATGTGGTTCGCCTGTCCACATTAATTTACTGAAATTTATTTTATTGTAAGAGTTGGACTGATCAAGAATAAAAATGATGTCAGTCAAATTTCCAGAAATTCTCAAACCCTGTGCGGTTGGCAGCATTCATACAGCAGCTTTGTACAATCTTGAAAAGGTCTTGAAGTAAAAAGTTATTGAATTCGCTTAAGGTCTTTGAAAAGTACTGGATTCCTTTATTGGGTCTTCAAAATTCCTTGAAATTCAATACCTTGTCTACTCCACACTGTTTTCTGTGAAATTGGATTATCTCATAGAGGAAAATTTGGCTCGTCCTTGGTGTAAGAATCTGTAAACCTCACGGGTAAACATTTTTTATTTCTGTTTCCTTATTTCAAATGCTATTTCTGTACCTCAGATGCAACTTCAAGTCATACCCAGTCGTTGCAAATTGTTGTCACGTAAAGTGGTGTGGCTGAAGAAGTAAAAATGGTAACTGACTCCATAGTTCAAAAAGGGGAATAAAAAATGCTGATTTATTGAATAAGTCTTAGTGATTGAAAACTGTAATTTGTCCTTGAAAAGTCGTTGAAATTTGTTTGTCAGTTTTAATTTGCTGATGAAATGACATCACTGTTACTCTAAATCAATTTCTCTTGTTGCCACCCAACTGGAACAAAGGATTATTACATGTATTAATGATGGATGCACCGTCAAACCAAGAAATCATGGTAAAAATAATAAGAACTTGATTAAGAAACTTGGAAGGTAAAAATAATGTTAAAAGAGAAGAGAATTGATTTTCCATCATAGTAGCACTTCAAATTAGAATTTAACGATATAGTTGCCATAATAATTCCATTCTTTTGAGGGATACCTAGTAGTGGCTATGACCTAAGCCAGCTTGTAACTATTAATTTGAGAAATATGTTGTGGTAAAAGAGGGTATAGGACAAACAGGCTTCTCTATTAAATGCATGAAAAGCCCTAGGAAGAGCTAGGCAAGTAAAGAGGATAGCCTAAAAAGTGGTGAAAATGGTGGAAATTTGTTGTTGGTTCTCTTCCTTGCTCCGAGAGGTTGTCTTAATTTACTCTGCTATACAATGGAACCTCGACTTAATGAAGGGCCAAGGGAATGGCAAAATGTGTTTGGTATAACAAGGTCCTTTTTCATATATTTTACTATTACTGGGGTAAAACAAATTGTTCATTATACCAAGGACTTCCTTATATAGGTGTTCATCATATCGAGGTTCCACTGTAGTGGTAAAGGTAAACAAAATCTTTCAGCCACTTGTGCTATATGACTGACCAAATTACAATGATGGTATTTCTACTTTCTCAGTTTGTCTGCCGTTTGTTTGTTTTCTAATTTTTTTCTGCGTCAGCCATTTTTAAAATAGATTATCCTTTTAAAGTAATAAGGCCCTCTCGAATTGAATTTCCATTCTTGCTCACAGGGGTGATGGGGAGATAATTATGTCCCCAATCTGAATTTCAAAACCCAACTTTTCATGTGTAGAGGTAGCCATGGCCATAGCCATTACAAGTTTATTGTTTGATTTAAAATATAAATTTAATAACGGGAACTTTGCCTTTACTATTACATATGTATATTATTAGCTACTTGCTGCCTTGGGTGCTGAGGCCAAAAAAATACTATCATTTGGAAATCTGCTCCCTTTCTTTTAAAGGATCAACGGTATTTCTTGCTTTCCCGCATAACAGCTTTTGGCCAGTCCAGTGGTATGAAACTGTTATACTTACATGCAAGAAATGCACTGGAATAAGGCGGACAAAGAGCTCGCCCCAATGAAAAAAAGAGAGGGAGAGTTCCAAATGGTAGTATTTTTTGCCTCAGCACCCAAGGCAGCTTGTAGCTAATAATATACAGTATATGTTTTTGTATACCCACTACCTCATTCCCACGTGTTACCTTTAAAATTATAGATAATGGGAAACGAGCCTGGCATTAGAAACCCAAAAAGTGAGGTTTAGCTCAAGTTATTCATAGTCTCACAGGTCCAGTGATCATTTAATTGTTCCTGTTCTTTTGCACTGCTTTCTCTGAATCAGGTTTTTCTGTTTATTGTCATTAAACATTTGCAGAGTGCAGCTCATTGAATAAAATAACATGTCCTATAGCAGAACCCAAATTAATCTCTAGGAATACAGAGGCAACTTTTTCTTGAAAGACTTGCTCGTGTAAATTGGAGAACTAAGTTTTTTGAAAAAACTGTCAATAGCTTTTTACACCACCAAGGAAAAGTTGCCATTAAAAACTTGTTCTAGTAAAAGGGGCTGATAGGATCCTCTTCTCAAAGTTGTGCCTCATTTGCAGCTCCATCGTAATTTCTTCATGTAAATAGCAAAACTTAGCAAGCTCTTTGCCTTTTCAAGGAAAAACATACTCGCTGCTTGAAGGAAGTAAGCCTAGCCCTGACACTATTCAAGGTCATGTTTAAAGATAAGTTTACTGAAGCTGCATTTCATTTTGTAACCCACAACCCTGCCAAGTTAAACAACCTCCCTCTTTTGCTAATGGTATTTTTAGATAGTCACCTTTGAGATATTTCAAGGGCAAGTAGAAGACAAAAAGGGACTATAATTTGAAAATCATACCATTAATGCAAATTAAGAGCGCTTAAGTGCACAACGAGCCCTTAGCACACTATCCACTATGTGCTTGGCTTAAAGCAGAAAGAAAGTCGAAAGTCAAACCCTGCACCAGGAACACTAGAATTGTTTTGCTGCTGATAATCCAATAATTACAGCATTTATACAGGAACACTAAAGCAGCAAATGTCTTCAAAGCCATTGCAAAATTAATATTCCTTAAAAAGATGCAGTAATGTCAGTTATACGTTATTAAATTAATATGCTCCGTGGTTAATTAACTACCCACTGTAGATCACGTGATATTTTCTGCTAGAGGAGAGACAGCTTTTCAAATTCACCATTTTCACGTAGATCATAATGCACTTTATTTCCGCCCCTAAATTTTGTATATGCATTGTCTTTGATTTCTTTTGGGACCACTGTAATGCCGAGGAGAAATTGAAATCAATGGGTATGCAAAGCTATGGGGATAAACAAGGTTCATTATCATCTAAGTAAAAGTGGTGAATATATATATAAAATTGGTCTTCTCCATTTACACCACCATATAAAACTTGTCTACTCTTAATTTTGTTTGGAAATTGAGCCCTTCGCTACCCCGCCTGCTGGTGACTAAACGGAAGAAAAAAGGGGTGAAGGGGTAGACCACACCCACTCTAACCTCCCCGGGAGAGGAGTGGGGAAAGGAGTTAGCGTCGGTGAATAGCGTTTTTATCAGCTTCGGGATATTAATGAAAATATATGTAAAGAAGATAAAAAGCAATTAAATTTTAGTTCATATATTTTGTAGTTAATATTACTTATCAATACACAATTTTGCCTATGGGTTGCATGAATATTTATTCAATAAACTATTTATCTACTTTCTACCACAAATGAACCTTTTTCTATCCGTCACGAAGTAAAATAGACTAATGCCTTTTAAATCAAATGCTGTCAACCCTCAAACTCACAAAATACTGTATCCCCAGAATTGTGAGATATATGCCTAATCGAAAACTTGCCCCATTCTCTAAAACACGGTACTGCGGTGCTCTTTTGAGTAACAGGCCACATAAAATATCCCATTTTCAAGAACACGGCAGTAAGGCGCTCTTTTGAGTAAACAGATTCAAATGTAGTTCATTTTCGTGATCTACAGCACGGCAGTGCGGCGCTCTTTTGAGTACAACAATATTGTACTGCGGCGCTCTTTCGAGTAAAAATTTATGAATATATGAATAAATTACCCGGCAGTGGGGTGTGGGCTCCCGCCCAAACCCCCCTCCCCCACTCCCCTCCCGGGAAGGGGGAGAGTGGGGTGTGGGCTCCCGCCCAAACCCCCCTCCCCCACTCCCCTCCCGGGAAGGGGGAGAGTGGGGTGTGGGCTCCCGCCCAAACCCCCCTCCCCCACTCCCCTCCCGGGAAGGGGGAGAGTGGGGTGTGGGCTCGGCCCCCCACTCTTTAGGGGGAAATGTTAGAGTGTTTATCCCTCAAGGAAAAACTTGTCCGATATTTCTATTTATGTTACCAAACAAAACATTCATGCTAAGACTTTTCAAGAAAAACCTCTCACTTAAGTCACAAGCAGAAGGTAAGTAAAGGTAGGAAAGGTCTCGATTTATAAACATAAACTATTAAGATGTTTGATAAGTTTTATTTGGTGGTTTAAATGGAGAAATCAAGATTTGTTTTCATATTTACCATTTTTACTTAGACTATAATACACATTGTTTACCTTAGGATTTACCTCTAAAATTTTGCTTAACCATTGTATAAAATTTCTCCCGGGTATTACAGTCATCCCAAGAGAAATGGAAGACAAGGGTTATGCAAAATTTTGGGGGGGGTAAACAAGGTGCATTATAGTCTCCGTAAAAACGGTTAATACGAAAAAGTTCTCCATCTACACCACCAAATAAAACTGTTCAAAAAATCTTACTAGTCTAAATTGAGACCTTACTTACCCTTACTTACCGTCTGCTGGTGACTGAAAAAGAAGGTTTTTCTTGCAAAGTCTCCTCATGAATGTTTTGAATGGTAACATAGATAGAAATATCAGACAAGTTTTTCCTTGAGGGATAAACTCTAACTTTTCTATTTACATTGAACAAATTAAACTTGTTAAAAAACTGACTACTACTTCTTGTTTAAAATAAGTAACGTAACACAACATGATTGTCCGCAAAATCCTCCAAAGGCTGCGGTAATTTAATGTTATATCACAATCTCCTTTCGGTTCTGTTTTTGGTGTATCTTCTTGAAGGCTAGGGCTCTTGAACTTCATTCTTACATGGATACATACTGCCTGAAAGAAATTAAAATACAAGTAAGACGAACTTTGAGATTTAGAATTCTTTCTAACAATAAATATACCGTAAAATTCCGAAAATAAGTCCCTCCATGTATAACCCCCTCCAAATATAAGCCCCCAAAATCGTAACGCAAAAAACCCTCCGTTAAAACGCCCCTCCGAATACAAGCCTCCCGGGGCTTGTACTTGGAATTTTCCCTGTAATACAAAGTAAAACAAAGCAAAAATGGTAAATTACCTTCCCACTACAAGCTAGCCAACGCAAATTTCCCTCCGCACATAAGCCCCTCAAAAGGGCCTTTGAAAAATATAAGCCCAGGGGCTTATTTTCGGAATTTTACGGTAGTTGCTTAGTTTTTATTGCCGAACCTGCATGTATAGAATTAATACACTTTTAACTTGGTTTTAGGATATAACCTCCTGTACTCTTACTTATTGACACTGCTGCTTCTGAAAAGTCCATGAAAAGATGTCAACATCACGCCTTGGAGGGCATCACTGAGGCAAAACCACGGCGATTTTTGTTACGGTTAAACCTTTTAGACTGTTTTTTCCCCTTGCATATTATAAATTTTTTTAAAAGTTTGATTCATTTCAACTGGAGAGTGTCCTTCTATCCCCTGAATGTGTCTATTGGCAAATAAGGTAGAGTAAAAACATGAAATATGTTTTTGGACGTTTTAGTTTTCAGTTAAGTTCACTTAATAGATAATTATGTGAAACGAATAATACTGAAATTAACTGAACAAATTGCGAAGATTGACCAAGAGACCTCGTGTCTTTTTGCACATTATCACCCATTCCCTAACTATAAGGATTGTGAGCGTGGCTGAGCAAAATTTTATAGAGAAAGAATTCTATCATAACTTTTATTAAAGCGTAGACCAAAATAAAGAAACAAAACCCTTGCATAAAATCACCTGATACGAGATTTCATCACGCAATTAACAAAATCAGTTCCAAATCAAGTTTTATTTTTATTCAATTTCAATGGCAGATTACATTCTAAATCCATGAGTAAGGTAAGCCTGAAAGAGGAAACAAAATGCAGGTAAATATTTGTTACTATTATATATTTATTTATTTTAATAACTTAATTCGAGGACATGGAAAAAACCGTAGCCTAGCGTAGTGTCAGCAAGTAAGTAAAACCCCACTGAAAAGAAAAGAAACAGTCAAAAAACAAATTATTTTTTTCTTATTTTGCTGGTTCTTACCCAGTTAAGTAACTTCTTCTTAAGTGATTTAATGAAATTATTCAAAGGAGCTATGCAACGATTTTTTCAGTTGTATAATAAATATAAAACCCTAAAAACACGTGCATTGAAATAAAGCACTAAAATAATGATTCGATTTTACTTAAAAAATACTCTAATACTTCAAATTAGTGTACGACTTTGGCCGGCTTTCGATGGCCAAAATAGAAACGGATTGCCAACTAAGAAAACTGAGAATACTCTGTTCTTATTTCAGCTCAGCCTTTATTGTAGCAAGGCGTACTCTGCTCTCTAAAATGGTAATTTCAGTTTTTAAAACTAAGAATTTGAATTTTTATATGTGATAATTTTTTGCGCTCAAATGCATTGGGCGAGTGTTTTAAAATAAGCAAACGCAATCCAAGCCATTCAGAATGTAAAAATTCAACTTACTTAAAAGAACTCGAAAAAGTTTTTAAAGTTGGGTGACCCAGAAATCGAACATAATATATATTGTTGCAAGTTACACTCTTTGTTCTACCTTTCCTGGTATAACGTGTTGTACTGGCTTCATATCAGCTGTCATATTACGAATGCATAATTTTTATAGTAACGGAATCAGTAGTGACATCTGCTGGAAGGACATATTTATTTCAGGGACCCTAGTTTACAGAATACATACAAGATTAGTTCAAATTGAAGAGATACGACTATATGTTTGTTTTCTTTATATCTTTCTTTATGTACATGGATGACACCGATTCTAAAATCACTTTAAGAAAACGCTCATTCTTCTGCTTTAGAACCTTTCATGCATACATTTTTCATGCTCTCAAGTCAGTGCATCAAACCCTAACTCTATTCAGAGAGGATTGTTTTGATCTCCTGGGACGATTAATTTACTCATCATTTTAATACCTGTAATGTAAAGCAAAGACTTTGAAACTTTTCTGATAAATTAATTAACCTAAAGGAATAGGTGGAAAGAAAAAAACGCACTCCTGACATTTTTAGAATATAAAAATTCTAACATATGACAACTTGAAAAAAAAAATTGAATAAGATGACCAATAAGACCAATAAGATGACCAAGAAATCGAAAAGTTGAACTTTGCATGCTGGACCTGACGTTTTTATATCGATCGAATATACTAGCTGCGATGATGTGATTTTTTTAAATTTAAGAATTTAGTGGTTTTCTGTTTCCAAACAATCTCTACTATAAAATTTCTTTTAACATAAGACAAGTTAACGAAATCTGAAAAATACATGTACGATACCATTCTAATATACAAAAAAAGAGTGTAGAAAGAAATAAATGTGCATCAATGAACCAAGCCTGCTGGACACAGAAGCTCTAGTAGGCAAAGTACTTGTTCACTGAGACTAAGATTTTAATGAAATTCTTATGCAAGTTTATAGCAGACAAAATTTTGAAAAAAAATTTCTTTCAATTTTTCCTACTCGATCTCGTTAAAACCTTTCATGATACAGCCACTGAATTTATTCAAAAAAGTACTCATCATTTTAAACATCTAATTACTGAATTTAACAACGATGTAATGTGACTTCATTAGACATGATGTCAAATTTCTTTTCTGAACCTATATTTCACCGTTCTAGCCTCTAAAAATAGGTATAAAGTCAAAAAAACTAAAATAGGAACGTGTCTCATGAAATCATTAAGTTGGCAAATATTGAAGAGAAATCTTTAACAATGGCAGTGACGTCAAGATGGAGTCATATATGATAAAAGAACGAACTGAAAGCATCCGCCATCATAGATTTGCCATTTTGAATTAATTAAATACATTTTAATTTGCTTTAAAACTTATAAACTGAGGGAATCATCGAAAAAAATTTCAAATTTCATTTG
Organism: Porites evermanni; assembly: GCA_942486025.1. Taxonomy (NCBI): domain Eukaryota; kingdom Metazoa; phylum Cnidaria; class Anthozoa; order Scleractinia; family Poritidae; genus Porites; species Porites evermanni. Next base: position 90,259 of record CALNXI010001616.1, on the reverse strand, counting down.
TTTATAAAAGGGTATCTTGGAAGAAAAACGAATCTACCAGTAAAAGGAAGTTCTGAAATGAGTAAACATTATCGTAAATTAAACTTGACAACCCAGGTTACAATAGCAGCTAAAATACATTTGATAACTATGCAATTTTTTTTATGGGCGTCAAAAATGGTTTGCCATGACGATGTCAATGTTGAAAACACGTCAAGAAGACTTACCAATATTTCCAGATTAATTTTAGGAAGAGTCGCTGTCTACATGCTAGAGATAAATGGAACCAAACACATGGCGAGAAAGAGACACTGTTTCAAAAATTCTTTCACTTTCCATTTGTACTAGCTGCATGCCTAACATTTTGAGTTCTAGAAGAGTTTTTCAACATCATAGGAAAGCAGATTTTCCCACGGTACGAGATTCAAATGTTTGAGATGGAAAATTGCACGAGATTAGCCGACTAATGCATGACAAGAAAAGGGACTGAATATTCGTATTAACGACTTGAAGATGCACTTTTCTATTTTGCTTTAATTCCAGAGCGATGAACCGATACAGCTCTAGTATTAAATGAATTTAGCAATATCAAATCAATGAGGAAAGATATCCTTATGCAATCATATGCAATACTGAAATGTTGAGAAAGCAGGTGCGATATTTACAAAAGAAGAAATCTTTTTATCAATTAATATAGTCAGTAACAGCCGCATTTTCACCCAAATAAAATCTATAGAAAAATCTATATTTTAGACAGTTGTCACCTTATTTATTTATTTATTTTTTGGCATGGCAAGGAAAAGGTAAAAATGAGAAGAAAAGCTGTTGAAAAATCATGTGAACCTGGCATCAGAAACGAATTCTCTATTTCGATGGTTCGTATTACTAAGTCCGTTAATGATCATTTCTGCGCAAGTTCTTGAAACAATTTAAGTAATACATTACTAACTGCTTGTTTTCTTAAGCTTACTGATACTTATAAGAAGCAATCAAAGCTTCATCAGGCGCCCGAATCAATCATGGTGATAAAAGTTTGATTAACTGAATATGATCAACAAAACTACTGAGGTCTACTTCGTATGCTACTGGTTTCATCCGGATATTTGTCGCAAACATTTTTTTTCATTTTTTTCGCAAAAAAAGCTCCAACGAAATTAAAACAAGGTTATAGGTGTAATAGTCCTATAGTTCTGAATCTAACTTTGGAATAAAATAACTTCGGAATAAATTATTTCATAAACAGCTGACTGAGAGGAAATTATTTTTCTGTTATAGCCATCGAGTACATCAACTTGATTTCAATCAGTAGATAATAATTCGGTACTGAAAAGATATCACACTATCTATCAAAAGAATATTTTAAATCAATTCGTCAGGTCGTTAAAAAACTAGAAGCTCTCTGTAAGAGAGGTAGGTCACTTTGGTTCGGATTTCTCAAAGCAATTAGATTAGATGACGTGTGCAGGCAAACGAAAACTCAAAGATAGTGAAAATTGGTTGAAACTTATTTTAGGAAACCTAGGTGAAGAACATATATAAGAAAATCAGTTTCTAGTTCTTTTTTGTGTGTCTAACAAAGCAAGCAAAAGAAGAAAAGAAAGAAATATGTGTGTATGAACCAAGCCCAAACTGAAGAAAAGACGCTCTATTAGGCCAATGATTGAATGAAATTCTTATGCCAGTAAGCAGACAAAATACAGTAAAAATAATTGGTCAAATTTCATTAGAACTTATGAGCCCGTGTAATACAAGAATCGAGTGACTAACTAAACCAAAAACCAACTGATTTCGATGTTTTCGTTTAAAGTTGTTGATCAGTGCGGAGTAACTAAATATTTCGAGAACTACTAACAGTAGCCTTCTCTCTTCTTCTTTCCACTGCTAACTTTCTTAAGCTTTTATTTGGATTTCTTGGATACATTTTAAAACGTCTTTTGAAGAATAACATTTTTAAACTGAAAGCTTATTGAAATTTTTTTCTTAAAAATGTTCGAGAAACAATTTTGTATTTCGCACGACAAGTACTCGGTAAATTGCATAATTATGTCGTCTAGTTTATAACCTGTGACCAGTGAATTAAAAGTGGAAATTAACAAGATACTTATCCATCCTCCAGGCTTGCGAATAGTTAGCATTCAAGCGAACAAGACGGAGACACTCTAAGACAATTGTACATCTGAATGGAAGAAATATAACACAAGATTAGCTGACAGTTTCAACTGAGATTGCTACTGAAATTTATCATTGGTACACGGAGATGTATAGAGGTATTTACCTGTATTTCCTTATTGCCATTCAAAGTAGTCGTCCTTCGTATGAAAAAGCTTTACAACTCTGAGATGAATTCTACACACTTCTGTTGGCCTGAAAGAAATGCAGAAATACATCTTAGCACAAAGTCCTCATTGAACAGCACTCAGTCCCTCAAATGCTGAAAGTCACTAAGTATTTACTTCCTTAACCCCAGTCTTCCAACTTAACACACACCCCTTATTACATCTACGTCCCCAGGGAATTACGAAAATCCTCCGAGAATTAATCCGATGTAGAAAAGTGTCAATCAAAAATCTACAGTTCGTAATCTATTGTAGCTTTGCAATTTTATCAGATTCCCAGGACCCTTAGCTTCGGGAAGGAGCGCAATCCATGTGAAGTGCCATTTAACTGGGCCATTGCGCGCCCACGCTTTTCAAATTTCTGTATTTTGAAATTTTTAGAATCTAAAATCGCGTTTAAATTTTTATTTTCAATTTTGGCCCTTAGAAAAGTTATTTTAATGTTATTTTTTATTTGATATTGTAATTTGTGAAGTGAATAATAGAAGAACAAAACACCAGCCAAACTGTCGTAAAATCCATCCAGAAAACTTGCATGATCCGAGTAACATAATTTGTTACACAGGGTGATTGAAAAAAAAGAAGAAAAAACAGAGCAAGAAAACAAATTTCTACATATTTGAAAGTTGTGTCTTCAGTATACGAAGTTCTGTATCTCACTATTATACAACTCTAGCTTGAAAATGTTACGAAAAATTAAGCATCTGTTCACTTAATTTATCCTGAGACTGCACGGAAAATATATTGCTATTATAGTAATAATAAAGAAGTAAGTGAATAAATAAATAAACATAAACACATAAATCATGGCATGCAGACATAAAGAAATGAAACTGAATTTGTTAATTTAGGTAGCTTAGTAGTCTATCATGTCGTAGCTTGGTGAAAAGATGCTTTCACTTGCTTCGAAGTTCTCACTTATTGTTATAAGGCTATAGCGGCCCGAATAAATCTGCTTACCTACATTACCCAAGAAATTAAATGTGATTAACGTTTTTGGTAATCTACCTTATTTGATTCAACCACCAGTTATTTCAAGCTTTAGCCCCTAAGGTCTAATAAACTGGCAAGGTATTGCGAGCTAGCAATCCGAGTGGTATCAAAATGCATATTTGATGAGAATATCCTGAGAGCATATCTCTATATAGCATTGTATTTATATATATATAAAAAAACATTATCAACCCGAGCAAGGACCTAGTAGATGTATTTGTAAGCTGATCCAGCATGAAAAGAAAATTTTTTTAAGTCTTATGCATAAAGCCAAATTAATTGAGTGGTATGTTTTTAATTTCTGATTTCGTTTTCTTTGAATAATTTCTTTGTTCTCTCAACAAAAGTAGGCAGTCACATAAATATGTAGTTTTGGCAGCTTTAGTGATTGTTGGAAGACTGAATAAAAACCAATTAATGCCAGTTTTTATTTCGCTGGAGTTCTAGGTAAAATACTAAAGATATACAATTCTGGTTTTGCTTTTGATGAACGCATTTTGAATTTTGTACTAATATTAAAGCAATAAACTGATCAATTGAAAAGAATCGCAAACATTCCGTAACATAGTCTCAAAATGGCCATGACGTCCTTCACATGGTTTGCTTGGGGACCCACCCTTATGGATCTTGTAAAATTGTTCCTATATACAAGAAAAATCGAAATCACCCCATGAAGCTCAAAGGAACAATTTATGTCCTTGCTATCTGGGTGTTTGAAGCCCTTCTTTCCGCCTCTACCAATCGTAATACACTTGAGTTCGTTTTTTTTATTTTCCCATAAAGATCAAAGGAATGATTTTTTGCCCCTACTTTTTGGGTGTTTGAAGCCCTTCCTCCTCCCCTCTTCCAATCGAAATACACTTGTGTTTGTTTTTGATATCCCCATGAAGATTAAAGGAAGAATTTCTGTCCTTGTTTTTCGAGTATGAACGCTCTCCCCCTTCCCTCAACGAAAAATGGCTTCACAATCAGGTCTCCCACAAAACATTGAGTGGAAGCCAAAAATGAACGATTTAATCACCCTTGGGAAGAGAGGAAGGTGAATGAAAGTTAACAAATACTTATCTCCACACTTGTCCGTTTCGTGGTTAAAAGAGACAACTCTTCTATAATGACAGTCAGGACTCCTGCAGGACTGGCAGCTATTAAGCGATCAACAGGTGACCCTGGATGGTCCAGTCTTTGTGTCCCAAGCGCACAATCTAACGAAAAACAAAGATCAATGATCCTCTCAATTAGCATATACAGTAACAGAATATAAATAAGTGAGTAAATATGAATTATCAATATACTACCCTTAAAGAATTTGTCGTTATATGTCAGTTAAAGAGGTGCTTTGAACAGCAGATTGGTCAACATAATTGTTCGGTAGTTTTCTCAGCTAAGTTTATAGATGCAAGCTGACCCGATTACGTTGGACTTGATTTAAATGATCGACAAATATCAGTGAAATATGGCTCAAAAAATATTAAAGTTCGTATCTTCTGAACCCAAAATTGTGATAACGGTACTGCTGTCACTTAAGAGCTGGATTCACGAAAGCATGCTAGCGATGAATAAAGCTTTTTCCTGTGCAGTATATTCTCTTTGCTAAGATCAAAACAAGGCTTGCAGTCATGTAAGATTTTAACGCTTGTAATGCGCAGTTCTTTTACCTTTGAACCAGCTTCTTAATTTCAATTTGGCAAATTTTTGTTAATTTTATGTCGTTTTCCAGTTACAATGTAGCTTTAATTTCTTGTTGTCACAGAGGTCTCCAGTTGCAAGGCACTAAGTCAATGAGCTCAGTAACAGACCTTCTTAGCTCTTGTTAATTTTGTTTTCCCGATGCAGGTCAACTGATAATTCGCCAGAAAACTGTTTGTTTCAAATTTCTTCATATTCACGAACATAATAATATGTACGAATAATTTATTAAAAGACTCTTGGGGCAAATTCCCCTGGGACCTTCATTAGGAAAACAAAATATACGTGCTAAAGAGGTCTATAGATGGAGCGATGCAAAGAAATACCGTTAAGCCAAACCGCAGTCGAGGGCGAAAAAAATGCTTGCAAAAACGAAATTTCATGTATTTTTTGATATTTTAAAATCGCCAACGTTAAACGAAATGTTGGCGAAAGAGTAGACAACTGGACGAAATTCTGCGAATTTTGTCCTTAAGTCTTTTTCACAGTACTGTGGGTATTCATGTAAATATCCTAAGTTAAGCCTGCTTTAGAACAGACTTAAGGATATTTGCAAATAGGACATGTCTAAAATAATGTCCTAAGGTTCCTAAGTTATATCTCAGGATATATCTTAGGCAGATTCAGTATTATTAATGGTTAGCCTATTTATATCTTCTGCTGAGTATTTGCTATCTTTATTGTACTTTCCGCTGTTTTTCCTAAATTTCCCTTGTTTTCTTGCTCAAAAAGCTAGATTGGTAGCTCTGTTATGTTGTTACAGCGACTTCGAAAGCCATCGAGACAAATGATCCATCTCGCCCTTGAAAAAGTCCATATGCCAAGGAGTGAATTCTAAAAAAGTCATTTGCCTAGTGAATTTTGTTTATGAACGAAGTTTTTATAATAAATGAAAAATTAACAGCTATAATTGGTCAAAAAAAAGTCGTGAAATATTATCAAAATGAAAATCTGTACGTTTTGTTGGTATCAGTTTGAACAAAGTTAAAAAATAATCAATTAAAGCAGAAAACTAAGTGACCTCGACGACAGAAATTAGCTGAAATTCCAGCAACAAACAGTAATCAATTACCGAAAATAACAAAAGACCACACAAAGACGCATATAAGCAAGATTAAACTTTATTGTGCTTTCTTGCATGCAGCGTATCGTAATAAAATATAAAAAATGCGGTATTTATGCCGCATTTTTACTGATCATTTGAATCAAGCCGCGAGTAACGTAACATTACGCCATAGGGTTTCAGATAGTGTCTCCGGCTAAGCCAAAAAAACTATCGAATGAATGTTGACCAATTTTTGCCCAAATTTGTAGCACCTCACAAAATCTCCTAGCCATGTTAATTGTTCATGAGACACAATTACTTCATTATACTAAATATGAATCCTACTGGATTTTTTTTTTGCTAAAATTTTAGCTGAATTGATTTTAAGATTATACGATCATAGCATGCGGGTTATTTGATCTTTTTCAAAAGTAGAAAGTAGCGCTTCCGAGAGAAACAAAATTCAATTGGGGACAGAAAATAAACTGAGATTATATAAACTTAAATCTTTTGTTTTATGCCAACACATCGAATGTTTTTAGAAACAGCCCAGATAAAAATTCACCAATTAATTGCATTTTTTTTTTTGTCAAAGCAAATACGGCTATTTTCGTCGTCCTTAGTTGTAAAAACAACTTAATAGTCTATAATATTAAATACACTTATCTGTCGGCCTTCCGTTCGCTTGTCGGAATGGACTTTCCAAGGACTCTGTACCTGCATTGTTGAACGGGAGGGAATGAAAGTTCGTTGGACGCGCCATCGGTTTTTCAGATTTCTGTGTGACAAGACAAAAGAGATTAGCGAAGTTATTAATTTCCTTGGTGCGTTTAGTCTTCACAGGTTTTCCTGGCTGTTTCTTATGCATAATATTTCCTCAAAGTTGGTGAATTTTAATTCACCGACGCCGACAAAGGGGGACAAATTCTCATTTGTTTAATTCTCGTTATTTTAGGCAAATGTCTTCCGTTTCATTCGTACTTTTCTTTTGTAAAATGAGATCTTAATCAACATCAGATCCGCGCTAGATTAGAATAATTTTGAGACCATCATAATCGGTCAAAAAAATTTAAATTATTTTAAAAAACGTTACCAAGTATGAATTGTCCATTTCAGTTAGAACTGGAAGGACACTGAAAGCTAGTTTAGGTTACAATTAGTACACTTTGATACTTTTTCGACACAAAAAATGATATCGATTTCTCGGAGATTAAGAAAAAGATTCTAACTAAGAAAGCGGTGAAGTTAAAACTTTTGATTACCTGACATAAACAGAGACTGGCTGAAGGATCCCACGCCAAAGTCTTCGAGGCATTCTCTTTCAGCCGAGAAGAAGCTGCAGGGAACTGTTGGTAGAAGGCAAAAAAAGTTAAGTGAGTTTGTCTAATGAATACTATTGAGTCAGTTTGTATTTGCTCTAAACCTACCGAAATTGTATCCTAAAAGAATGAAATAAACGGAGCAGCAACTCAAGTTTACTTCTAAACGACAATCGTGGGATTTAAGAGTTTGGCCACGAACTTCAGTCAACACGTGTTGCCTTTACTTTATAACACTTTTTCAGTTATAGAGACAAGCTCCGATGTATAAACCTCTGAAAGAAATGACATATTAAGAGAACAAACCTGTTATCGTCTTGACTAATGTAGCAAAAATTAATCCAAAAGAGGGAACACCACAGCATTTAGCCTTCCAGTCGCTACTTTCAATTCTAATACTGGGTGTGTTCCTTGGTTTTATACCCTCTGGTATAAACGCTGACTAAATTTATTCAGCGCAGTCGAGAAATAATTTTTAAAGAGGTGAAAAAAAAAAAAAGGAAGTGTTACTTTATGACTGTTCCGAGAATTATGTAAAACCCCATCTTACAACCTGTTGTTTTCGGCTTGTCGGAATTTCATGCAATGTTTTGTACAATGTAATCAAGCAAGCTCATTACCATCCTTAGTTTTCATGGTATTACCAAGGGAACAGTGTTTTTGCTGTCTAGATTGCGGTGGCGGCCGTTCCTAGTTTTGTGATGCTTGCTTCGTTCATCTGAACTGTCATGCACCCTTACGGATGGCCTGAGCACAAATGATACTACTTGTATTCTTGTAGAAATTTCCTTTTCTTTTTTCCTGTATGAAATAGCGAGGGCAAAACAAGACGCATTTTATTGGGGTTTGAACAAAAACGCCTTTACCCGTTGATGAATCGTATAATTGTCACTTTTAGGGAAAATGCCAACAGGAGGTGAGAGAAGATTATCATCATTTGTTTCCTAGCTTGTCATTGGTGTATTGAACACAACAAAAATAACAAGTTATTTCAGTATTACCATTTCTATACATGGTGTTACTGAGTAAGTTTGAATGACTTAAGTTCTATTTTCAGAGCAGAGGTAATTTGGGAAATATCATTATAGTCATCATGTTTCACAGATATCAACAAGCAAAGACTGCAGTTTCGTTTTGAAGCGTTTTTTGGGAGCTGGTATATCATTTCAAATTTTAGCTCCTACTCTTGAAAAAGCTCTCTTTTGGATATCTAGCCTAGATTTCTTGATATAGAGGTTATTTGAAGGGGAAGAATGAGTGTTATAAGAATGAATACTAGGGTTGCGTTCGATTGGGAAATCTGGATTTCGGATTTTCAATCGAGCCCGAAATCCGAAAACTGATTTTACATCGGAGAAATCCGTCCTCAGGATGGATTTCAATTAAGAAATCCAAATCCGGATTTCATGGATTTCCTTTTTGCCGTTTGACTGCGAAATCCGAAAAAGGATTTGCAAAACTGTTCTCGTGAACAGCGAGGTTCTTTTTGTTAATTATGCGTGCGCGTGCAAGACCGCTATTCTAAAGACAGTTTAACTTTTAATTAGCTTGACGCTACTTTTCTTGCATGCCGTTAAGTGCTTTTTTTACGCATCCTTTACGGCATCTTTACTAGTTCAACTTTACGCGCCTTTACGATAGTGTGAACTTGCGTAAAGCTTTGCCTCCGAACTTAACGGAACTTTAAGGAATCAGGTAAAGTTTAGTAAATTTCACTTTTCGTGCTGTATTCTGAAATCCTTTTTCGGATTTCCCGATCGGTAGAAATGAAAATCCAAAAAGAGATGTCTCAGTATGATCTCAGCGTTGAAATCCGTTTTCGGATTTCGCGTTCGATTGTAAATCCGAAATCCGGATTTTAAAATCTAAATCCAGATTTCCCAATCGAACGCACCCTAGTAGTATCGCAGAATAGACCTGGTCATGGTTTTCGACGCCATCTTGACGGGTAGGCAAACGCGTGAGAAATTACAGTGTTTGTATGAGAATCTAATGTCGAATAATTTCCGTAGAACGGCTGTTCTGAAAAATATAAGAATTGTAAACTAAAGCTTCACTCCTAAGAATTCTACTGAAAAAATTTGAGGGCGTTACATGGGCTAGAAGACCTAGAACCTTTTTTTAAAATTTTCTATACATTTGTCTGTAAGTTAAAGTCCCGGGAAAAATTACAGACAAATATATGGAAAATCTAAAGCAAAATTCTGGAGAAATTTAAGCAGTTTGTCACCAGGTTCAGTTTTTCCTTGATATAAGGAAGCTTGAAAAGCACGTTATACGATCTATATGTTTGGAACCTGTCCGGCTTGAGAAAGTTAAACATCGAGATCTATCATTCATAAAAATTTATAACGTCAAAATGTCCACTTTTGACACGTTCATTTCACTCACTTTCGTTGGTATTTGGGTATGGTAATGAATGATGTGTAAAGGAAAGGAGATTGTAATTTTAATAAACCAACGACGAAATTGATCCGAGGCTTGGGGGAATAAAACTTAACAAAATATTGTATAATTCATTGCTGGGCCTCAAGATATTTCTTTAATTTGTTTTATTCCCTCAAGCCTGGGAGCCAAGTACGAATTTTAACATATCAAAATTGAAATATTTTTTTGCGTTTACTTTTAAGATTTCTGATCGTGTCAAAATTAGAACTTAAAATTCTTTCAGATAGAACTTCCCCGTTCGGCTTCTTCTTTTGGGAACTACCAGCCTAGTCCCTAAGCGTTCTCTCTTGACCCGTTGTCCGCGCGAAGTCTGGGAAAGAGCGGGCGAGAGAACGCGGCGAGTATCTCCCGGTGACGTCACAGCTCACGGTAGAGTCCAGGATTGACCGCGCCGAGAACGCCTAGGGACTAGGCTGGGGAACTACCGTCCTCGGAGACCCAGGGGCGGTCAGTTGGGCCGAGAGAAAAGGCGCGACAAAAGTTTTCAAACACAGGCGGAAAAGCCCCTCGGTACCGACTCTCACCGGACCATTTCCAAACGGTCAAGCGATTGCTTGCTCCTGATTGGGCACAAAAAATGCTTTGTATTATTGTGCCCAATCGGCGAACAGTTTTCACAAATTTATCATCTTATAAGAAAGAAAGGGTAATAAAACTATTCGTGTTCTTCAATGGCTGCCAAAACGTTGTGGTTTGACGTACGAGTCAATGAAATTTGTGTAAAATTTCGCTTTACCGGAAGTAGATTTTGAGCCCCGAACGGGCAAAATGAGTTTTCTCGAATTTTAACAAAAGAACACGTTATTTGGGAAAACTAATTACAGTGTGTTTCATTACTCTTAAGAGTTATCGATGAGCCAAAAGTGAGCGAAATTCGAATTTTGAATTTGTGCCACAAAAAGCCAATTTTTGGTCGATATTTACAGACAGTCGCTCCTTAAAGCTGAAACAATCATTAGTTCTCAGTGCGTTTTACCTTATTTCTAATTCTTAATAAAATCCAAGATGGCGACCATGTTTGGAGACGTCACAGACCTCCAGCAGCACCACCACCCATAAAATATACCTCTTCTTCAAGAGAAGATCAAAGGCTTTCTACTGAAGGCAAAATCGTTTCGAAATATTGTAACATATCAAAAACCCAAGGTGGGTTCCAACTTTCAGGATCCTCTTTAGAAACATAGGAAACTCATCACTCCACCGTGAGGATTTTATATAAGGAATGTACTGAACACCACTAAATACTCTTAGCTGCAATGTATTTTTTTCGTCGAGGAACCTATTTAAGAACCTAAATAGCCTAAATTTGTGCTAAGTACCATAAAAGGGAGGAAATTGTAGGTTGTAATAGTCAGGGGTTTTTATTGTATTTATCATTTTAACCTCAAATTTATTACCAAGCTATAATAAATAAATGGGTTTGTATTGCAGAATGTATTTGAAGAGGTTGTTGCTGAGTGAATACAATGTATATAAAGCATAGTTTCTTTTTTACTATTGAATAAATAATAAAGGCAATAAAATATTGACATCTACTTATTCATTTATTTACTTTTTTCAGGGAAGATGAACTTGATCCTGAATCAAACAAAGTGCAGCTATTTTGGCAAGAACGTTTTCTGATGATACATGTGCATGTACTTAAACAGAATAGTATGAATCTCAAGTACCTTTGTCATAAGAAAATAAAATAAATGGCAGCAAAATCTGAAAAATCGTATTGATGGAAAAATCTTAGCTTTTTACTTTTTGTAGCGGTTTAGAATGCAAACAAACATTGCTTGAGCAACCAAAACAAAGTCATAAATATTTCCAGCCAACATGTCCTCTTGTTAAACATTAGTCTAACATTCCTCTGTTCAAACTCTTATCCATTTTACACGTACACTCCTGATATTCCGATTTGTCTTTGCGTCTGTGGGGTCCATGAGTCTTTGATGTCATTGAATGTCTTGATAATTTCCTTTGCTTTTCTTTGAGTTCGCGGACCAGCCCATTCCGAAAACACTCAGTGTTATTTTTTAGTGTGGGCCTACCGCGAACAGTGTGTGCATTTGTAAGTTTAACCCGGGACAACATAATTGAACAATATATTAACACGTTCCTCGAAACGCCGCGGCCAAATGTTATCCAAACTGCCTCTTACTGCTGCTTCGAAAAATTTCGGATCAAACGGTATGCAAATCGTCCCTCATTGGATTATCCACTAGACCTAACTAAATCGACAAATCAGAAAATAAGGAAAAGAAAATGACCATAAGGAGCCGACCATTTAACTCTTGAGGGAGGNTTCCCTTTTATTAATTTTACAGTCCCAATTAACATCTACATGTACAAATAAAAACTTAATTAACCCTTATCATCAACAATTGTTCTCCCACTTGCTCCCTGATCAACAACCAAACTACAAAATTTCAAAATTAAAATCAAGCATGGCTGATTTAGTCCACCAAAAAATATTCCCCTGATTAAGTAATATATTTATGCTATAATATATTCAACTCCGCAGTCTCTAGCTGACAGAGAACAGTTCTTTCAGTTGGTTCATGGTGTCTTCTGGACAAGTAACTTTGTGTCCCTTTGTTCGCTCATCCATGAAAATTTCATAGTCATTACCACCCTGAAAGTGAATATGAAAATGGTTAAAAAATACACATACAAAGTCAAAAATATACAATATTACTTAAATATTTTTTCTTGCTATTATTATTAATATTTAAACAAGACTGTAGCTATTATTATTAGAATGTAAGAGATAATAGCACAGGTTTTGTATACAGCAACAATAATGCTGGAATTTTAGGATTGATCCTTATTATCTTGGATTGATACCAGCAATGAGTCGTCTGTTGGACAGGTTGAAGGTTACAGTGCGACCAGGAAAACAGTGAAATAATTCAGCAATGTTTATTGTGTTATGACCAATCACAGCAAAGATGAGAACACACAAACTAGCCACAAAACCACAAACTAATCAACGTTCTTGCTTGCAGTTTAGTTTTTTCACGTCTGGGTGGCTTTTTACTTGCAACACAATAACATTCCAGAAATATTTCTGGTTTTCAGGGTTTTCCCTGTTTGACTGCAACAGTGAAAAGTGCACTTACAGAGGCTTATCCAGCAGTTTACAGGAAATCCACTTTATTAGAAACAAACGTATTCAAATAGAACGTAACAGAATTAACCAGCTCAACTAGCAGGAAGCAACGCGAGGCAACCAAAAACATATCCAGCGCCCAGGCAGGACTCGAATCTGGGAATGTCGGATTGCAAATCCGATGCACTGATCACTCCGCCATGCTGCTTCCCAACAGTCAAGAGGGCAGACTGGCCAAGACCCGCGCATTGGATTGCAACCTTGGGGGTCCAGCTTCAAGTCCTGCTCTGGCCACTAATATTGATCTCATGGCTTAAAGTTAATTTTACCTTGCCTGGCAGACTGTTAATGTCATTCTAAGGTTTCAAAAAACTGACCATGTGATAAATGCAAATAATAATTATTATCATTTGAAGCAAATTTTCTTTCTTTTCATTGGCCGAAAGCCCACCACGTGACCTGCAAATAACTGCCTACAAATAATGGTCTGCTCATGCACAATGCCGTCAGCAGTGTTTGGCTGCAAATGATATTCTGCTCATGCGTAAAGGAAACCGTGCTTTTCTCCTTCTTGCAATCACTCTTGCGTGAAAATGGCAAATCGCTTTGCTTCCCAAGGATATTCATTAAAAAAACCAACTCGGCGATCGAATGATAACACAATATTATTATTGAACTCGGTTATCGCAAAATATCGTGATTTGATAGTGTCTTGCAGATCAATTATTTGCCGAAGCCGAACTGCTCACCACAGACAAATCACTATATTTTGCTCAACCTCGTCCAATAATATTGTTAATTGTTTGTTATACACAGCAAGAGAGTACTGCACCTGATAGCACTTATCCCCAAAGAAATGAATTTTGTGGGTGATTTCTGGTCATCAAGAATTTTTTTTCTAGCAATCTGGTGGGCAGGAAATTTTTTTCCCGTAAGCTTTCTATTACATTTGTGCTGCATGCAATTTTTTTCTTCCGACAAGCGCTTTCAGAAAATTTTTTTCAAAATCACCACCCCACCCCCCCCTCAAGAGTTAAATGGTCGGCCCCTAAAATGAAGAAAACAGCAAATTCAGATGACCTCTTAGGGAACACGCAATTAAAACTGTCTTTTTATGATTGGTGCATTTCGATCCTCTCGTCAAAAAAATGTCAGACGCCAATCAGCGGACCTCTTAGGAAACGAAAGTTTACTTCAACGGGTTAACTTTTGAGATCGTGAAAGTGCGATAAAGTGCCGTGCGCTAGCACAGCTTTCTTTCCCACACGCCTGTTACCTTAACTTGAAGATCCTTGTACAACACGTTCGCATGGCGGACTTTCTCCTCGCTTCGCCTGTTTACTTGCCTTGTTTCCGTTGGCGCGTATTGCGTGCCTATTGCACATTTACGTCAAAACAAGCCGTTTCCATTACTCTATTTGGGCCACGCCCAAATAATAAGATATTGATGATGATGATTATGAGTGACTAATGTTTTAATTCTCCCTATTGTTACACTACTCAATCAAAAAAAGGTGGTGAGCAAAAAGACGAAGATAAAGGTGATGACAATGACGAAATGATGAAAAAAAATCTTGTTTGTTAAACAAATTCTCCTTCTGAGTACCACGGGAAATGTATGTTGACAGTATGGAGAACATGTATGTTATGTAAACAATGATACTGATGTAAAGGGTACCCTGGCACGAGCCATGGTTTACAACTAAGTTTAATCATTTTACAAAAATAGGTAGAGAAGTAAGGGATAAACCAGGCTTAAATAAAAAGAATTTTGTCGTGTGGTGGCCACAAAAAAAGGTTAAAAATAAAAAAACCCTGATCCTCATTTATGCACCATATATATGTAAAACGATATTATAAATTTATATAAATAAGCACTTGAAGCTCCCTTTCTTTGGGATACTTTTGACATTGACAATGCCTTTATACGCTTCTACACTGCAACGCTAATACAGTAGTGAAGTAAAAAGGGGGTTAGCAAGATATGTTACCTAAGGGTTAGTCAATGAAACAAACTCCACCTTAGGCCATAGTTTGAGACACCCAGCGAGCCTCAAAATCTGTTTGTAAGGTGTATGTTTTAAGAAGATAAATAGTACATTTGTATTCTAGTCTTGGCTGCAAGCATTGTTCGAAATGTTTACAGCAAACAATGTATAGATGTGAGGTTTGGCCAAGTTTCCATTTTAAAAGGACTCAGAACTCTGTCTTCTTCACACTGCTTAAACTCTCTTTTAATAGCTGGCCCTCAGGGGCTTATCCCATTCAATTCAATGTACCTATCAGTATGGCGAAAAATATGACATTATGCTGCAATATTCCCTATCACGGCTAAGGAGGAGGGGGCGGGGGTGTTTGTTATATCGTTCCCTTTTATTAATTTTACAGTCCCAATTAACATCTACATGTACAAATAAAAACTTAATTAACCCTTATCATCAACAATTGTTCTCCCACTTGCTCCCTGATCAACAACCAAACTACAAAATTTCAAAATTAAAATCAAGCATGGCTGATTTAGTCCACCAAAAAATATTCCCCTGATTAAGTAATATATTTATGCTATAATATATTCAACTCCGCAGTCTCTAGCTGACAGAGAACAGTTCTTTCAGTTGGTTCATGGTGTCTTCTGGACAAGTAACTTTGTGTCCCTTTGTTCGCTCATCCATGAAAATTTCATAGTCATTACCACCCTGAAAGTGAATATGAAAATGGTTAAAAAATACACATACAAAGTCAAAAATATACAGTATTACTTAAATATTTTTTCTTACTATTATTATTAATATTTAAACAAGACTGTAGCTATTATTATTATAATGTAAGAGATAATAGCACAGGTTTTGTATACAGCAACAATAATGCTGGAATTTTAGGATTGATCCTTATTATCTTGGATTGATACCAGCAATGAGTCGTCTGTTGGACAGGTTGAAGGTTACAGTGCGACCAGGAAAACAGTGAAATAATTCAGCAATGTTTATTGTGTTATGACCAATCACAGCAAAGATGAGAACACACAAACTAGCCACAAAACCACAAACTAATCAACGTTCTTGCTTGCAGTTTAGTTTTTTCACGTCTGGGTGGCTTTTTACTTGCAACACAATAACATTCCAGAAATATTTCTGGTTTTCAGGGTTTTCCCTGTTTGACTGCAACAGTGAAAAGTGCACTTACAGAGGCTTATCCAGCAGTTTACAGGAAATCCACTTTATTAGAAACAAACGTATTCAAATAGAACGTAACAGAATTAACCAGCTCAACTAGCAGGAAGCAACGCGAGGCAACCAAAAACATATCCAGCGCCCAGGCAGGACTCGAATCTGGGAATGTCGGATTGCAAATCCGATGCACTGATCACTCCGCCATGCTGCTTCCCAACAGTCAAGAGGGCAGACTGGCCAAGACCCGCGCATTGGATTGCAACCTTGGGGGTCCAGCTTCAAGTCCTGCTCTGGCCACTAATATTGATCTCATGGCTTAAAGTTAATTTTACCTTGCCTGGCAGACTGTTAATGTCATTCTAAGGTTTCAAAAAACTGGCCATGTGATAAATGCAAATAATAATTATTATCATTTGAAGCAAATTTTCTTTCTTTTCATTGGCCGAAAGCCAACCATGTGACCTGCAAATAACTGCCTACAAATAATGGTCTGCTCATGCGCAATGCCGTCAACAGTGTTTGGCTGCAAATGATATTCTGCTCATGCGTAAAGGAAACCGTGCTTTTCTCCTTCTTGCAATCACTCTTGCGTGAAAATGGCAAATCGCTTTGCTTCCCAAGGATATTCATTAAAAAAACCAACTCGGCGATCGAATGATAACACAATATTATTATTGAACTCGGTTATCGCAAAATATCGTGATTTGATAGTGTCTTGCAGATCAATTATTTGCCGAAGCCGAACTGCTCACCACAGACAAATCACTATATTTTGCTCAACCTCGTCCAATAATATTGTTAATTGTTTGTTATACACAGCAAGAGAGTACTGCACCTGATAGCACTTATCCCCAAAGAAATGAATTTCCTTGTAACCATCATTTTCCACATGCTTCAGGCAATAAGTCTTGTCCCAGCCTTTTGGGAAGACATCAAAACTTATCTGACCTCCTATACTGAGCTGTAGTCCATAATCTGCAAACTCTTCTCTCAAAACAGACACAAATTTATCCCTAACTTTGTGAACCTGTGAAAAATAACAATTAAAGACCAACTGAGAAGTATTCTATACTTACATTTTGGTCCCAAATATAGCTAAAAACATGGGAGCAGCTATTGTCCTTTCTATCACAAAACAGGTTGGTCTGTCGGTTAGGGAGAGATGCTTAGATGTGAAAAATGTTAAGATCCACTTACTTTGTCATACTCAAAGAATGCTATTCTTTCTTCCTGTGAACAATTTCTTCCTATTGGTGAAACATTTATCATTCCATTTCGAAACTCTATGAATGTTCCTCTGCAAGAAAATAAAAGCCATAAAATGTGGTAGTTGGACAGTTAACAATAATATTATTGTATAAATCGTTTCTCACCATCACGCAACAAAAAAATAAATTGGAAACCGTCCAGTGGAAGAAGCCAAGAAAATGAAAGGTTATAAAACACATATATAAACAATTTGATCAAGTCTCAGGTCTTCGTAGCCCACAGTTTCTGAGTTATGCCATAATGGTGTACCGTTTTGGTGCACCAATATGGCCCCCGGAAATAAAAAAAAACATCTGGAGTTCACTTTCTCTATAGAAGCTCTTTCTTTCCCGTGGAGAACAAGCATATGTGTGCATAAACATATCTTCTAATACTTGAAATGGTTATACGGCTGAAAATCAAGAAGAGAGACTTTTCAATGAGACAGCATTCCTATTTTGGTGTCACACACTGCGAAAACTCGGAAGTTCAAATTGCTGTATTTTCGAAATGAAACATGCTACTGGAATGGAAACTTGTATAAAGATTTACGTTTTGTTTATCTTCAACCTAGTGTAAAAAAGAATGAGTAAAACCTCAATATTTTGACTTAACAATTTGATTATGTTACTGAGAAAACCATCTATTATTGGAGATGAGAAAAGAAATGTGTACATGTACAATGTAATCACTCCCCTACCCAGTCCCACCCCCACAGATCTTCTCTATGACTGCTTAATAGTTACCTGGTACAAGCAAGGGTGTGCAAACTTAATTCCTGGGATGTATAAAAATTATGTCAAAAGCATTTTGTTGACCATAATAAGATACACCATCATTACCTCTTTAGGAATAGGTACATGTACACTGTACAGTGAATATGTCAAATTAAATGAAATGCTTACATGTATCATGGGTACTTGAGCACTATTAAGGGTAAAAAGGGTTCTAACTAAGATTTCAAGTTGCAGGGTGAATACAACAAGTAGGTGAGGAATCAAACAGCTTGGGGTTTCTTTTTGTTCTGTTTTTCTTCTATTTTTCTACTGGGGGCTACATCCATGGTAGCTGGGGAAAATCCTCAGCCCCTGCTTGTTAATAACAGCTCTGGGTAAACATTAATTTTAGTTTAAAGTTGAGTAAATGCCTCACCTTCTATAAATTGCCTCTATTTTACTTTATGCAGGTAGTTTTTATGCACATATGCATGTAAAAATTACATGACAGTGGAAACCCACTGCTTTATAACCACCAGTTTGTATAATCTGTTGGGCATCCAAAACACGGTTCTTAAGGCTTCTCATCTCGAGTGAATACAGTGTATACCAAAGGTTATTCTAGCGCTATCAGTCGATTGCCCTGCTCATTTCAAATTCTGCCCAGAACACATTATTGTATTGGGAAGTACATTTTGGCATTGACTGTCTCAAGAGTCATGGTTATGATAGAGACTGCTATGAATACTAACTTGAATACACTTGCTTTTAAAATTTTATGCATTTGTTGACTCTTACCTTTTTACAGGAATATCTAATTCTGCAATGTACTTTAAGCAGAAATTGATGAATGTTTTAAGCTTTTCTTCACCCATAAATGTCTTGATATCCTAATATAAAAAAAATAACACTTCTTAAACACATCATTACTACATGAAAAAATACAAAAAAGAATAACATCAATCAATGATGTCTAAAAGTCCATTTCTGAATTACTTTGAGCCTCCTTTTCAAAGCAAATTCTGGTGTTTGTTATAACCTATGCCATGAGAATGGTTGTGCATCAGGACTTTCCTTAAATAGAAATTTAGGGCAGCCTGTTCAAAACAAGTTGAAAGCCAGTAGTTTTTCCGCTTTCAGTGAAATACAAGTATATTTGCTGCCTAATCAGAACTTACATGTAGGTTGAATGAATAAACAACACACAAATTAAGGCCTTAGCCTTGCCACACTACTCTAACTGGTTATCACGACCAACACGAAAGCTTCGGCTACTTTGGTCACCGTGCACATATCAACAAACTTGTATATTATATTGATTTTTCATCATTTGTTAACCTACTGATTCTGTAAGCCATCTTATACTGTATGAACTTGAATATTGCGAAATAAACTTGAACCTTGAACCTATTCAAAAAAATTGACTGGGTTGTTAAGGTGGATTTCAACTGTCACATACCTTTTTTTGTGTGCTTTCAGGTACGTGTGTAAATAGAATAAGAGGCAATGTATGAAAGGTCCTACATAAACACATAAAAGTTGAGCGACGTTCAACCCTTCCATTTACACATATTTTCCCATGCAATGTCTCTATCTTATTTATGCGTGTAAAGTTTATCTGCGTACGGATGTGAAAATTATGTGACAGTTGAAATCCACCTTTAGGGTAACTTGAAAATGGGCTCTCCTTTTGCTCAAAAGATCACAAGATGCATTTTACTAAAATAAAATAATTGATCCCTAAATAATTTATTTTCATTCAAAAAAAAAAAAAACAAGCTTCAAATTTAAGCATGATAACACCTTTGTAGAAGAAAACCTAGCAA